>JACXGM010004540.1:0-16315 GCA_016801145.1 Umbra pygmaea | reverse complement strand
CAGAGGAAAAGAAAGAAATACAGATGAAAGACCTTAATTTGATCAAACTGTTGCAGAATACGTTGCAGGAAAAATCTACATTCATTTTCTCTCAAAAACTCTAACGATATTACAACATCAAATATTATTTAATATCCACATAATAATTTCACAATACATTTTGCTGCTGGATTAATTTCATGTTGTAGAAAACTGACTCAAATTAAGGTCCTACATCTGTATCAGCCTGTAGCTAATTGATTCAAAGGGGTGGGCTAGAACCTTCAAACACCTGCCATCTAGCAAACTAAACACTGGGGGTCATCTCCATCATAAACCGTTGTATGGACCATTGATTCTGATCCCTGGTGGAGTACTCAGGGCTTTTTGTGTAGGGTGGGCAGGGTCATCTTCTGCCTCAGTCTGTCCAGCTGTGTACATGGATGATTTGACTATGGGCGCCTTGAGGCCTGAATGGATAAATGTTGTTTGCTTAGCAGGTGAGTGAGCAGATCATTTGTGGAGATTTAAATGGGTTTGTTCAATTGTTCCCCAGGTACCTCTATTGGAGCATCTCAGAGAACACAGACTGTTAGGCTGTATAGGTGCTGTCCAGATGGGTGATTCTCCCTCATCTCCAGAGGAGAAAGGCGCTAGAACGGGATGAGTAGGACACCTTTCTCTTCATAGTTTTCCCTCTCTTTCCATCTTCCCCTCTCTGACACTTTAGGGGCTGACAGCTGCCGATGGGCTGGTAATCTCAGGCTGGTTGAGGAAGGAGCACTGTGCTGCCGTTGACCAGCTGTGAACAGCTGGTCCCTCTAAAGGGAAACTTCTGCACCCCACTATGCCCCTCCGGAACATTCAATGGATTCAGCAGAAAAGACACAGCCTCATTGTTCAGCTCATCTGGGGGTGACTGGGGTAACAGTTGTTTAATAGGGCCATGTTAGACCTGGCTCAGTGTCTCACTAAATTAGTTAACATATCTCCTCAGTCATTTAGCACAGACGAGTCTGTTGTCACAGTGCCTGATTAGGACCCAGTTGTTGGCAGCCAAGTGCAGTATGCTTTAAGAAGCAATATTTCACTTAAGGCCATACTCCGTGGTTTGAGTTTGTTTATTGTTTTGAACATTAGTAAAAAAAATGTTTAATAAGGTTTGTGCACATTTTTAGCTAGTCTCTAATTTGGCTATTAGTGATAAAAACTCTCTTATTCCACTTCAGATTAGTACTTTTTGAAAGGGACGCTTCAATTTCAAACGAGCAATGGATAACAAAAGAGCTGTGAATGAAAAGGAGAACATGGAAGATGGGATCCTTTCCCTCCTTTTTCAAGCCAATGATGGGATGCATTAGCATTTTTAGCAGCATGGCTGAATAATGAACTACAAGCTCCTTGACTCAAAAGAGGTGTACCACATTCCAACACTCCTAGTAATAATATAACAAATTAATATGCTATTAAGTTGATGATTTAAAACACATATACAATTTTTGATTGAGTGGTGTCATTGGAATTAAACAACCCTGGCATTGTGAGCTATGTGGCCCATCAGCTGAGCCTCATAGACCCGTCTGCACACTGACAGCTACCTGTTGTTCTAACTACATGGATGGATCCATTGATTCACAAACCTAATTCACCTGTCACATGCCTTTTCCAGCTGGTACACCTCAGCACTATACCCACTAATGGGTTTCAATGTGGTTAGTGCCATATGTGCCATGGGACTGGTTAAACCATATCAAAATGCAGCGGGGCCAAAGGGCAGTTCTGTCCTGCACATTCCAATACATAATGTGGTCTGCAGTGACTGAGGGACGAGGCAGCACTTTAGCTAATCCTGGAGTGATGGAGGATAGGGTCAAAGAGGAGAAACAGGGGGTGGGTTGGCCACAGTTGTCCTAAGCAATATAAAGGCCACAGGCTTTATTAGATTTGCAACAAACTATAACAGTGTCTTCTATTGTTTGCCCCTCGTCCCCCTCAGCCCCCCAAAAATGGCCCTGACTGTGTCCAGCCCCCAGGTCTTGGGCTTCTTCAAGCATTTGCCAATGGAGTGGAAAAGATCCCACCGCACAATGTCTGTGCGCTCAATAGATCTTTGCGTGCCATTGGTGCACTGTCACTAGCAGATGGCGAGCTAATTAGAAGCTATTAAGGTCTTTGAGTGTGTGTGGGAACCAGGCTGGTCGTAGGACCCCGATGCTCAGGACCCTGAATAGGCAGACACGCTGCTGCCACCGCCCTGAGCAAATTCTCGGCTCACTGGATGTCAGAGTGAGGGGGCAGCCCTGTGGAGCAAGGCATCATGGGAAGAGAGGGGGCACCCTGAGGGGACCAAGGGACACTGTAAAAGGACAATGGGTTTTTATGATTTGTTCATGTTTGTTCCCCCATTATTCCTAAATGAATGCCATAGGAGGGACTGCATCATTGAAATCCCACCAGTGCTATTGTGTCAGTGACAGCAGCGTCAAAACTTTATCTAGAACCTAATCAGGCTTCAACCACCACTGGTAGAGTATAAATGCAGTCCATTTACTGCAACCAATCGGACAATGTTAGACAGAAGGCCAAATTTATCAAGCATGGTCACTGTGCATGTAGGCTCATCAGTTTGACAACCAAGGAACAACAATTGACCAATGCTATAAAAAACACAATCCAATATTGACACACAGGTTCCATTAAAACAATCCTTGTCCAAATACTGCAAAGCACCAAGTGACCATTATACAGTCTGGACTCCAAAACAAAGAAAAAAACTTTTTTCTCACCCATTAGACTTGTCTCCAACAAGCCTTGCTGTCTGTAAAACCATCCGTAATAATTTTTAAGCTCAGACCCTCTGGCTGCTCCTTAAATAAAACTTATTAAACTTTATCTTGGAGTTGGAAAATGAGCTCTCTGCTCACGCTAAGAAATCTTCTATATACACTCACCTAAAGGATTATTAGGAACAACATACTTATACTGTGTTTGACCCCCTTTTGCCTTCAGAACTGCTTAAATTCTACGTGGCATTGATTCAACAAGGTGCTGAAAGCATTTTTTAGAAATGTTGGCCCATATTGATAGGATAGTTGATGGAGATTTGTGGGATGCACATCCAGGGCACGAAGCTCCCGTTCCACCATATCCCAAAGATGCTCTGTTGGGTTGAGATCTGGTGACTGTGGGGGCCATTTTAGTACAGTGAACTCATTGTCATGTTCAAAAAACAATTTGAAATGATTAAAGCTTTGTGGCATGGTGCATTATCCTGCTGGAAGTAGCCATCAGAGGATGGGTACATGGTGGCCATAAAGGGATGGAAATGGTCAGACACAATGCTCAGGTAGGCTGTGGCATTTAAAGGATTCCCAATTGGCACTAAGGGGCCTAAAGTGTGCCAAGAAAACATCCCCCAAACCATTACACCACCACCACCAGACTGCACAGTGGTAACAAGGCATGATGGATCCATGTTCTCATTCTGTTTACGGCAAATTCTGACTTTAGCATCTGAATGTCTCAACAGAAATCGAGACTTATCAGACCAGGCAACATTTTTCTATTCTTCAACTGTCCAATTTGTGTGCTCTTGCAAATTGTAGCCTCTTTTTCCAATTTGTAGTGGAGATGAGTGGTACCCGGTGGGGTCTTCTGCTGTTGTAGCTCAATGTTGTGCGTGTTGTAGCTTCACAAATGCTTTGCTGCATACCTCGGTTGTAACAAGTGGTTATTTCAGTCAAAGTTGCTCTTCTATCAGCTTGAAGCAGTCGGCCTATTCTCCTCTGACCTCTAGCATCAACAAGGCATTTTCCCCCACAGGACTGCTGCATACTGGATGTTTTTCCCTTTTCACACCATTCTTTGTAAACCCTAGAAATGGTTGAGCATGAAAATCCTAGTAACTGAGCAGATTGTGAAATACTCAGACCGGCCCGTCTGGCACCAACAACCATGCCACGCTCAAAATTGCTTAAATCACCTTTCTTTCCCATTCTGACATTCAGTTTGGAGTTCAGGAGATTGTCTTGACCAGGACCACACCCATAAATGCATTAAAGCAACTGCCATTTTATTGGTTGAGTAGATCGTTGCATTCAGGAGAAATTGAATGGGTGTTCCTAATAATCCTTTAGGTGAGTGTACATTCTGCATTTAGCCTGTGCGTTTGTGTATAGCAATAAATAATGTATTGAATCATTGTCTCGTGTAAATCACATTTTTTAAATCATGAGACAACTTTTACCACTTTTGTAACCTTGTCCCTCAAAGAGAAAATTGACTGCTTTGGTTTGCTTTACATTATAGCTATAGTATGCTAATGTCAGCAGCCATGCTTATCCTTAGGTCAGCCACTCATTATCACTAGCTAGTTATGTTACAAACAAAACAATATATTACCACAGGGTGAGCATCCGGTTTGGCAAATTGATGCAAATGAGGAAGTGCCTTAAACCTGCATTCTATCTGAATTCCAGCTGGGGGCGATGTGTCTGGTTGCAAAAGAGCTTGGTTACTGTAATAGTCTATGAGAATGAGACATAATATACAGGTCCTTCTCAAGAAATTAGCATATTGTGATAAAGTTCATTATTTTCCATAATGTAATGATAAAAATTCTTTCATATATTTTAGATTCATTGCACACCAACTGAAATATTTCAGGTCATGTATTGTTTAAATACTGATGATTTTGGCATACAGCTCATGAAAACCCAAAATTCCTATCTCAAAGAATTAGCATATCGTGAAAAGGGTCTCTAAACGAGCTATTAACCTAATCATCTGAATCAATTAATTAAGTCTAAACACCTGCAAAAGATTCCTGAGGCTTTTAAAAACTCCCAGCCTGTTTCATTACTCAAAACCGCAATCATGGGTAAGACTGCCGACCTGACTGCTGTCCAGAAGGCCATCACTGACACCCTCAAGCAAGAGGGTAAAACACAGAAAGAAATTTCTGAACAAATAGGCTGGTCCCAGAGTGCTGTATCAAGGCACCTCAGGGCAAGGTCAATGCAGCTAGCTATCAGGAGATTTTGGAGCATTTCATGCTTCCATCTGCTGAAAAGCTTCATGGAGATGAAGATTTCATTTTTCAGCATGACCTGGCACCTGCTCACAGTGCCAAAACCACTGGTAAATGGTTTACTGACCAAGGTATTACTGTGCTCAATTGGCCTGCCAACTCTCCTGACCTGTACCCCATAGAGAATCTGTGGGATATTGTGAAGACGAAGTTGAGAGACGCAAGACCCAACACTCTGGATGAGCTTAAGACCACTATCGAAGCATCCTGGGCCTCCATCACACCTCAGCAGTGCCACAGGCTGATTGCCTCCATGCCACGCCGCATTGAAGCAGTCATTTCTGCAAAAGGATTCCCGACCAAGTATTGAGTGCATAACTGAACATAGTTATTTGAAGGTTGACTTTTTCTTTTTTGTATTACAAAAACGTATTTTATTGGTCAGATGAAATATGCTAATTCTTTGAGATAGGAATTTTGGGTTTTCATGAGCTGTATGCCAAAATCATCCCTATTAAAACAATAAATGACCTGAAATATTTCAGTTGGTGTGCAATGAATCTAAAATATATGAAAGTTTAATTTTTATCATTACATTATGGAAAATAATGAACTTTATCACAATATGCTAATTTCTTGAGAAGGACCTGTACTTGATGTATTACCTCAGTACACATTTTCATAATGAATATATGGTCTCAATCGCTAGATTTAAGCCTTCTGCAATTTATCATGATGTTAATTTTTTTTAATTATGGTCTCGTTGATTTTAAAATCGGCAATAAAGCAAAGGGGCGTTTAGGGCGTGGTTATGGCGTTCGGTTGTATGACAAGACCCTCAAAGGAGTTGGCGTCATGCTCCCACCCCCTTTTGGGGGAAAACAGACCATTTAATTTGACTGGCGGTCAATACAAAATCTGACGTCTTTACGAAGTAATTAATTTTTAGGCATGGTGCCAGTAATATTTCGATGCCATCTACACTTTTACATTGTACATTTTCCCACAAAAGGAGCTGTGGTCGTTTGGATGACGTGTATCTTGCTCTCATCTATTGCCCACAAGTCTTTGCATCAAGTAAAGAAGTACAATATCTCTTGTGAAAATTATTCAGTTTTTTTGCATCACCAATTTGTTTCTTTTATATAACCTACTGTAATGCTTGAAGACTGGTGATAGACTATATCTTGCGAGAGGACCCAGATCAACCCAAGGGGCCCACAACACTGGGATGCTTGTTGGCCCCCAAAACACGCTGGGGTGTGGTTGCACCGTGGACAGTTACACCACTGACTGGGTCAGGGATCAGGCCAACTCAGGCCACAAAAGGATGCTCATTAACTGTATGTCATAAAGATGCTGCCTGCTTCATAATTTACAGGCCTGTCAGATGCAAGTGGCTTTAGAATGGATTTCACCAAGACTCCAGTCCATGTCAAGCAACATATGAAGCTGCATGGAGTATTATGATAACACTGGTACCCTGGCTACAGTAGCAGTAGTAGTGTCACGGATCCTGTAGCGTGTGGCGAGGAATGAGATAGGCACGAAGGAATGCCAATAATCCAATGCTATTTATTCCACTTACTAGAGAGCAAAACATAGACTGCCTCGTGGGCCGAAACCAAAGCATACCATAGTAGAGCGACACATAGGAACCCGCAACATAGAACATTGATCGACAAGAGAAAAGACCAAACACTCAACCTAAATACAACAACTAACGAGAGACAATGGGAAACACCTGGGCATGGAAATTATTTATACAGGGATCTATAGGGTAGCAGAAAACATGTGACAAGACATGGGAGTGAGGGGTGGGAACATAAACCAAAACAAAACACAACAGGTAGAAAGCTCAATACAAAACAAGGCACAAAAGGGACACTAGGGGGAACCAATACATAACAATACACAGGAGGGAGAAACTAGAACACTGAAACACACCTACAGGACAGAAATCTAAACAACACACATAGGGTAGCAACTCAAAGGGAACATGTCAAACTGAACCTATAACAGAACCACTGTGCATGCACTGAATAACACTAAAAACATAATACATACACACTGGGAACAAGACACATCGGGGAGCTACTCAAAAGTACATGAACACAGGAGACACTCAACAAACCAAAAGGGAAGTCCATGACTCAGCCCATTCAGGGCTGGACGTTACAAGTAGTATGATAACACTGGTACCCTGGGTAAGGTAGCAGTAGTATGATAACACTGGTACCCTGGCTACAGTAGCAGTAGTATAACATTGGTACCCTGGATACAGTAGCAGTAGTATAAAACTGGTACCCTGGCTACAGTAGCAGTAGTATGATAACACTGGTACCCTGGCTACAGTAGCAGTAGTAGTAGTATGATAACACTGGTACGCTGGCTACAGTAGCATAATATTCAGATGAAGATGACATCAGACTGTACCCTGGCTACAGTGGAAAAATATTTAAATTCAAAAAGCTAGAACTCAGAAAATTACCTTTAAATCTAATATTGGCATGTTACTTAAATATTCATTTTAAGAATTTATGATAATAGAAAGTATATGTCTGGTTCAAACGCAACTACTGATTCATGTAGCGCCTGAAATGAAAGACATTACTGTAGACTTGATTATTCCAGTTCCATTATGGCAATCCTAATTCAATTAATAATTTAGGTAATTTTCCATTCAGATCTAACTCTACTGCAATAATACCAATGTGTTCTTATATTAATAGTGTGTAAATAATATTTTAGTTTTTTTCATTTTGTATTAACATGAACTAACTAGATTGTTTATTGAATATATTTTACTTGAATGTAATATAATTAATAACATATAGCCTTGACTATAAACCTGTACTGAATGTTTGATATTTTTGTGTGGACCCAAAGAGTAGCAGCTGCATATGCAGTATGGATCTTAATAAATGACACTAATGACCTCACAACATTTTGAAAATACACTAAGCAGTATTAATTCAGCTTCCTGTCCTCTGTCTTATACTTACTATTGTCCGTTATACAATTAGCCTTTCTGAGATCAAAAACACCTTACAATCTGGTAATATATACAATCTATGACCCTGACATAAATGAACATCACATGTGCTTCCAACACTAGTCACTGGCTGGTGTGCATCATAGCCTGTAACACATACCTATAAGACAGACCAACACACACCTAGCATTATCAACACACCTAAAGTCATCAACACACACCTATGTGGCATTAAACCAGATTTAGTTGTATGAGATGTTAGGCTTTCAGCCATATCAGCCAAATGTCAGAAAAATATTTGTTAAACCAAAGAGTTGTTAATACTGCTTCATCAAGGCCACGCTTCCAGGGTCTCGGTTTGGCCATAGGCGAGGTTCAACGCCTGCCCCCTTTGAACGCTTTGCACACCTGGTAGTCCTGCAGCTAAATGGAGAATGACTACAAGTTGTGTGTGTGTGTGCGTGGGGGGGGGGCTTCCTTTCAGAATCCACTGCTGTAAAAGTAATATATTATAATGTGAAGATCACACAAATGGCTGGGCTCGGAGAAGGTTGCAACTAGAAAAACATTCCTGGAATGTCCTTCCTTCTTATCAGCAACCTCTGTCTGTGGCACAGCTTCTCTGACCTGGTTTCCTGTCCGCGGTATGCAGCTGTGTAGACGCTGTAACATAAAGCGGGTGTTGCTCCATCAAAATAAGGTGATGGTAATTAGGGTAACATGAGTTTAAAAACACAAGTACCCAAAATGTCTGTGATACTGATGATAAATATAGTTAAACCAATCACTGTCTGCCTGAACCAATGTTTGACTAAACAACTTAGGGAACTCCCAAACTAGGAGAGAAAGAGATACAAACTTTATCCCCAGAGTTAGTGGCCAGTTGTTATTAACCCCTACGGAAAGAACCCCCTCTCTGTCAGTTAAAATCAGGGCCTAATATGTTTCGATTGTCCCCCTCCCCTGGTCCTCCTTCTTGCCTTGATGTGCAGTAAACAAGATTAAAGGGGCCCAGCTGTGGGGAGTTATTGTTGGTGTCAGTAGGAAGTGCTGATAGCTTCTGCAGATGAACAAAAGCTGGATGATGGAACAGAGGGGCGCTCCAGACTCACTGGCTCCAGGCGAGATTTTCTCCCACAATCCTTGCTCTGCACTCCCATTGTTTAAAGCCAGTGGCTCTCCCCATCCCAACACGACCTGAGAAAGAGGAAGGAGGGACAGCAGGATGTCAATCTCCTCACACAGGCTCAGCTCTCTGCATGTTGGTGAAGAAGAGTTTTACTCAACCATTTAAAAACAAGGGGGTTGTCCAGAAGAGAAAGGTGGACATTAATTACACTTGAATAATCACTTCAATACACATAATTAGCGTGCGTGATTTGGTTGGAAAAAAGGAAGTACCACATATCAATTATATTATTTGATTGTTTCAGACACTGAATTATTTAATGAACCATTGTTTTTGTCATACAATACAGCTACTAATATCTGTTTATTGTCTGTGCTGTGCTGTTTTGTTTGGTCCTCTGTCTCCAAATAAAAGGTTTAACACCTTATTTTTTTCATTTGATTGTATTTAATAAGCAACATTAATAACATCAGAATACTTCATACATCTAATTCTAAAAAACAACAGACACCCAGAGGCACAGAAAAGTCAACATAAAATACACTGTGTAAATGATGTAGGCTATACATGGATACAATCTTTTACTTGAGCTGAGGAATTTTCTTGGAAAAAAGAAGGGGTGGACCTTACTGAAGGAATTCAGGAACTATCATTGCACATTCAAAACCCTCTTGTCTCTTTTCTTTCAGTAGCCTCTGGAACTTGAGTGAGCAAGCTTGTGACAATGGCAGTTTGCAGGTGTGCAGGGCGGTAATCTCTTCAGAGAGTGGTTTAACGTGATAAATGAATGACGATCTTGGGCAGCCAGTTTGTTCTCAGGGTTTGCGCTGCGCAGGTGAATGGGGGAGTGGGAGCCCGTTGTTTGCGGTCTCCATGGACACCGCCCGCACGGCGCCAGGCTGACAGCCGTCAGGAACTGCATGAATGGGTGACGTCACCGCACTGGCGCCTGCCAGTCTGCTTCGGTTTGTTTGGACAATCTGGGGCAGATTCAGAGCAGAGCAATTCTTTTTCTGCTCGCGAAATCACACACCAGTAGTAATCTGAATAACTATGTATTAGACAGCTAATTTGAAATAGTTAAATTTGATTTTAGAATTACCATTTTACTTGGAAAAAAAACTGTCAATTTTTTACACAGTTTCAAACATATGCGAGTACAAAAACGGGCTCATTGTATTAGAGGGTCTATAGGAACGAATTCTGCATAGCTGGGAATATTTGATCAACATTATAATTTACAGTCAGACATTCCCAATATAATCCTATATTGTTGTTACAGGTCTGGCTATTTGGTGTATGATTGAGTTCCAATCTCCTACACTGTTAAGGCTGCAATTAAAAGCCTATTCATCTAGTAATTGCAGCATTCCTCATGAATTTGCCCCCCACCCAGGTCTCCGGGCGGTCTATACACCTGCATAGTCCGGGGGCGACGGACAGCTGGGTTCCCACATAGGACACCATGAAAAAACGCACACATTTGTTTCCATTGGTAACACCATCATTTACCAGATTATATAGATTGATAAACACCCGGGCTCTATTGGCAGAGAGAGGGCTTGAAGCCCGCCCCTCTATTTAAAGGCGGGATTTTTTCATTGGTCCAAACCTTCAAAATTCACCCGCTTTGGTCACTCCCCGAATCCTAATGGAGAGATAAATGCAGCCTGAGTTCACTTTCGAATCATAAACTGTTAAGACTCTTTGCATGTTGAAACTAGAGAACTCTCACACGGATACCACCGCAACTCTAACATAGCCTAATTTAAAATTGTTGTATATTTCAGTAGAAATATATGTAGCTAAAAATTTCTGCTCCCTATTCTTAGTCAAAACAAGAGAAAATGAAAGTTGTCGGATCTACCTGCGCACTGAAGAACACAGAGGACGTGGTTCGTTGTCTCTCGGAGCAGAGTATGTCAATCTCCAAGTGCAAGATGCCACTGCTGGATGAGCAGATGAGTGTGTTCCTTCAAGACATGAATAGCTGCTACAGCAAGTTGAAAGAATTGGTTCCCACTCTACCAGCCAATAAGAAGGCTAGTAAAATTGAGATTTTGCAGCATGTAATTTTTTATATCTGGGACCTTCAAGTCGAGCTGGACACACCGGGCATTCAGCAGAACGCAGGTGCACCACGCACCCCTCTGACAACACTCAACGCAGAACTCACCAGCATCTCTGTGGAGGTATGTGTACAAAGCGATTCCTTCAGAGTAATTACACCAAAAATGTAATATTGCCATTTATGACTGATCCAAGTGTCAAGATACTATTGCATAATACTGTTTATAAATCAGGTAGTTATCGCTGTCGTAACATTGACCATTGTCGCCTCTTTTCACAGAACGGATGCTCAGATGACAGAATTCTCTGCCGCTGATAAATCAACAGGTAGAATAATTAGTATAAGCAATATGAACGGCGTTGCCAGTCGTTGATGACATTTCGTCACATCTAGCACTGGAGCGACGTGGTAGTCCATCATAGATAGACATTCTCGAGTTAAAAACTACGAAGTGTCACGTCAGAGGAGCTGTCCCCCAAGCAGCCGCTGGTGTCCTGATGTCACCAGGAAGAGCGGTGCGTGCTGTCACCAGGAAAAGCGGTGCGTGCGGTAAAGACTGAAGTGCTGGTCGAGCTGAGAGGATGATGATCAACAGCAGCATTCATCCTAACCCAATGAGCTCTTAGAGATGTTGATACATGGAATCTATGTGAAACAATCTTTAATTCCTTGTTCAATTTTTTTGTATTTTGTTCAATTTATGCGTAGAGAGGATGTATCTTTTTTTGTAAAGAAACTAAATTTCTCAGATTTCTGAGCTATATTTGTATTGTATATTACAATGAATCAAATGTAACCCCCCCAATGTTGTTTTTATAACAATGTACTTAGGTATAATGTGTTTTTATTAAAACGGATAATGTAATTGAGAATGTTTCCTCTACTGTGTTTTTTCTTTAATTTGTAGGAAATGTTTATACATAACTCATATTTTCCTGTATAGTCTACTATTTTGGTTTGAAGTAAGGGTAATTTTATATTAGTATTCTTACACATAGAAGTTTGCCAGGAATGGAAAATTGCAATTGCAACCGAGGATTTATTTGTACCTAGACACATCAAGACACAAGTACAAGGGATCATAATTAGTCAATTAAAGTTTAAAATTAATTTGTAAATTAATCCACGTTTACATCTGGTTTAAACAGTGTATCACTGCAAGGTCCTTCATCAGTCCACTGCACTGTTATAAAACTTTCTGTACCAAGGCATATATCTAAAACTAAAAGAACTGAAATAACCAAGGCATTCCTCACAGGACTCAAAAGTGGTTCATACATATTCATTATATATTCATGTATAAAGTGATTTAGGAAAATAAATCAAACACATTATTACTAATACACAATATGAATGTTCTCATATTCACAATTTTAAAATGTTATAATGTTACCCTATATAGCTCCAGAATGAACACGCGCACACACACATGCACGTGTACATACGCACGCATCATGCACACACACACACTCACACAGTTGCTTTCTTGGCTGGAATCCTGGACCATCTGCAGCCTGGCTCATGGATTACTGTTTGTTAATGTTTCAATCAGCTGTGCACGGAGGAATGTGAGGCTATTTAACCTGAACTTCCCCAGGTGTGCAGCGGCGCCACTCAGTCTAGGCCCGCCTGCCCTTCCCTGCCCTTGGCACAATGCTATCACACAAACACAATCCCACACTGACTCGGCTTTAAAACATTAGCTCTGCAGCTGTGAGCACTGCACTGCAGGGGATTTAGAGCCATATTAGCCCACATCTGGGAGTATAAATAAATACAACTGTTGAATAGAGGCTATCGACCTCTATCATAGCTGTGTCCTGAGTTGTGTCATGCATTTTGTTTAGCTATTTTAACTTGTGTTACGTAATTGATGATCCATAACCACATTAAACAAATGTTATGATAAAGCACTGAAGGGTTAATTTTATTACAGGCCTATCACAACAGTTGAATTTGTCTGCATATCTAATGCCAACCAGCAGTTAATTCTTTTTCAAATGCATTAAAACAAATGTTCATTTTGCATTTGGCATAATATTTGTTGACAATGCAATATGCATAATAGTCTATTAGTCTTACGGAAAATAGTTCATTATCAACATAAAAAGCAATGTGGTCAAACATTGATTGATTCCAAGACATTCCTCTGTCAATGTTTTGCATAGCTTTCCCAAGGCTACTAGTCAGTAGTCCCTTTGTATTTCATTTGACCTCACTGAAGCTCACAGTCTTGCTTAAGCAAAAAATACAACAGCTCCCTCATTTGGCGTAGAATAATAATACACACAGTACTTACCAATCATTTCAAAAGGGTGCATGGAAATAAAGGTGAATCGATTCTAATTGATAGGTGAACATTGTTTAGTGAACTTGCACAATTAATAAAAAATGCCCTGTGGATAGGTGAAGCCTAAGCCGAATCTCAAATGTGCCCTAAGCCCTACACCCTACATAGTGAGCACCATAATTAATTAATATGCCAAAAGACCTGGTAGACCGAGGAAGACCACTGTAGTGGATGACCGGAGTATAGTCTCTACAGTGAAGAAAGCCCTCCTGACAACTACCCAACAGATCAAAAAAACTCCTGGATCCCTGCAGGGAGATATGTCAAAGTTTACCATCCATAGATGACTACACCAGCAGGGCTACAGAGGGTACACTACAAGATACAAACCACTGATAAGTCTGAAAAACAGAAAGGCGAGATTACAGTTTGCTAAAAAGTACCTAAAAGAGCCCCAGCATTTCTGAAAAAGTGTTGTGGACAGATGAGACAAAGATTTACATGTAACAGAATGATGGAAAGAGAAAAGTGTGGAGAAGAACATGGAATGCCCATGATCCAAAGCATACCAGCTCATCCATGACACATGGTAGAGCGAGAGTACTGGCTTGGGAAAGTATGGCTGCCAGTGGAACAGGCTCACTTGTCTTCATCGATGATGTGACAACAGACAGAAATAGAATAATAATTTCTGATGTCTAGAAGTAATTGATCTGCTCAGATAAAACCAAATGCCTCCAAACTCATCGGATGGCACTTCATCCTGAAACAAGACACTAAAAATACTGCTAGAGCAACAAACAGGTTTTTGATGGCTGGTCGACTCAATCACCGGATCTGAATCCAATTGAACATGCATTTTGAGATGCGAGGAGACAGTCACTGGCCTGCTCATGTGGCCCCATGATACCCCACACTTGTGGGATGGAAGTACACTGTGTGGACTATACTCTACCCTCTCATGATGGTTGCGGTCTGTTGATGTCCCTTTGCTGGTGTGGTCTTGGCAATGTGGGTGGGTCGGAATCATGCCTATTTGCTTCTGCCCAAGATTGTCTCAACCGTACATCTCAGAATTTCTCCCAAATTACATTGTCAGGAAACTATTTTAAAAACCTGAATTACGTTATATGCCAACATATTTAGTTTTTTTCACGTTTGAACTGCACGTTTCGTTATTAGGCTATATTTGTACTTCTATTACGTTGTCCCTGTACATTTCGTTTAGCGGATTTATATGAGAACATTCCACACATTCCATAGCATTCTAAATTTTATTGCAACTTTCACAGTTAAGGTTAGGTATGAGGATACTAAATGTTAAGGTTAGGCATGAGGTTACTAACGGTTAAGGTTAGATATGACGTTCCTGAGGTTAAGGTTAGGATTAAGGTTAGGGTTAACATTACAAAAACCGATAATCGCGTGTCTGCATGACACAATCAATGTAGAACAAAACACACACAAAGTGCCGGTCTGGATTTGAACTCGCAAACACTCGCATGCAAGTCGCAGATTTATACGCCCGTCCACCATCCCCGACCTCCACCCTAGCAAAAACAATGCTATTTACATGCTACGTCATGATCTTCATATGTTCATATTTAACATTATTCAAGTGTTTAATTTAGTTCCCTACAAACGTAATTCACCCTCTCATACGTTCATATTTCACATATTTTGGTTTTACAAAATAGTTCCCTCAGAACGTATTTCATGTGATTTAGGGTTGGATTGTCTTTGTGCAAGACTAGGTCTCAGCCCCAGATGTTCACTTAAGTCTCATTCATTTGTGACGGAGATGAGAGGTAGTTTATATATTAATTTTGGGGTCAGAGTTGTACCGAGTTACTAGACCCAAGGTACGCCCACTCTAATGTTTCTGTTGTCATGTTCATCCAAGGAGGACCCAAACCCTTGGAACATGCGTCAGGACCATGTGGCCTGATGACTCCTTCCTGTCCCCACCACTGTGCTGGTGCCCACGTCACTGCTTTTGGTGATCACGTTTCCACCTGGTGAGTCCAGCTGTACATCTCCTGAGATTTGGAACATTCTCCCTGCCCAAGACCACCGAAATGTATTGATGCTACACAAAGACTATGGTCACAGCCCACCCATTCCTATCTTCATTTTTGGACAATAACTGAACACTGATAAACAATGTGACCTTAAAAAAAATGGGCTTTGTACCTTTAGATCCACCACCCTGTACAGCCAGAAGAGGACTGGCCACCCCCTTGAGTCTGGCCTCTCTCTAGGTTTCTTCCTTCTTTGGGCCAGGTGTCTGTCAAAGCACTTTGTGACAACTGCTGTTGTAAAAAGGGCTTTATAATATAAATGTTAATAATTGATTGAGACTGAAGGCAATAAATCTCCAAAACAAGTAGGAACTGAAGATGGCTGCAGTACAGGCCTGGCAGATTATCACCAGGGAAGATACCTAGGGCTAGATTTATCAAGCCGTTTGCGCCTGCTTTCAGGCGCTAATTGGTCGCAAAGACGGACGTAACCAATGCGGGCTATTTACTAACCAGGCGCACTTGGGTAAAATCGCAGATTGCGTGCCACATGAGCGACAAGAGACAAGTTGCGCTTTCAATATGCGTTCGTGGGAGGGTCATGGAGAAAGTGGGAGTTCCACACAAAAAGGTGGGAGGATACGGTAAACTGCGCCTAATTATATATTCCGTGGTATTTACAAAGACTGCCTGTAAGAGCGCGCCTCGATTCTGCGGGGGGAATTTACCGCCTCTTAAAAGCAGGTCTAAACCAGCAAGCGCATTTTCCTGTGTGTTCAAATATAGCTGCATCAATGGCAG
>JACXGM010004539.1:14600-37749 GCA_016801145.1 Umbra pygmaea | reverse complement strand
TTGGCATTCCCTGTGTGTTAACTGTCTTACCCTGTCATGTCTGTAATTATGTGTCCTGTGTTTCGATGTCATCTTAGCATATATCACTGATCTTTAAGTGTAGTTATTTTATTTTATTATTTTGTAGCGAATAGGCCATGTACAGCACTTTGGTCAGTGCAAACTGTGTTTAAATGTGCTATAAAAATAAATTTTACTTACTTACTTTTACAATAACTTCTATTGCCGTTTTAAGTCCTAAGTGTCTATTACTTCTCGTCTTAACTGTCAGTCCTTAATTGGCATAAGCAGTCATTCATATTTCTACTTCTACTGGGGGAAAAATAGGCAGTTTGTCTCTTCTTTCTCCTGTTGCCATGATGAACGGAGTTGTCTGTGTTCCACTGATGAGGGCTTTTCATATTCTCATGCTCGTGCTTAACTCAGGGTTGCTTTGACTCAGACTTGACTGAGCTAATTGTTACCACCTGTTCTGAAACCTTCAACTCTGAGGTTGACAGCTCAGAGTCTATCAACACATATTTTGTTAACTCTGCTTTCTGAAATACTCCCACTATCTACAGAAGTGGCAATGCAGGACAATAATCGCCAGAGATGATGAAATATTTAACACAATCATCATTGTCTCTATCTGATTACACACGGAATCAGCTTATTTATTATTTATTCGGTCTTGATGATCAAAACTTAATAAAGATCAAAATATTTACTTAACATTGTGAAATTGTTGAGAACAAAATGACGTAACAACGATACATGCAAAACAAAACCACAGGCTGTTCCTACTAGCATGGATTTCATCATGGCAACTCATAGATGCCTCATGCCTGTATGCACTCTCGACAACATCTCGGCATGCTCCTGATGAGATGGCGGATAGTGTCCTGGGGTTTCTCCTCCCAGACCTGGATCAAGGCATCAGTGAGCTTCTGCTTTTAGCACAGGTCCCACTAGAGTAGTGGTTCTCAAACTTCTCATGGGGGACTTCCAGCCATCTCAAAGTTTTGTTGTAGCCCTGAACTAGCTCACCTGATTCAAGCAGGTAAGGGATTGATGATTAGTTGACAAGTTGATTCAGGTGTGCTAGTTCTGGGTTACATCTAATATATGGCATGGTTGGGGGTCCCCCAGGAGTGGTTTGAGAACCACTGCATTAGAGGACATTGGATCTGAATGGGGTGTAGGTACTGGCACATGCTACCAGTAGTGTCACAGACACTAGCAAAACTGAAGAATCAGTCACTAAGGATAAATAGAGAGCAAACGCATGCGGCAATTACCTGCAAAACTATTGCCTTTTTGGTGGTTGTCTTGCTGTGGCCTCTCCAGTGCACTTGTAGTCACTTACATTTGCACCAAAACAGGTGATATTGATTAACAATTGCTTATGAGTCATAACTGGACAGGTTGATGACCCCGTAGTTTAACTGACTTCATGTTATACATGTTCTGCTTAATTTCTTTTAGCAGTAGATTATTATAATGCCAGTGCAGTTTAATTTACCTAACGGAACCCAAATGTAGATTATAGGTAGAATTTGCATAAAATTAATATTTAAAACAGTGGCAATTCAAAACTACAACTGAAGCAAACCCTAACATGTCTTGGTTAGAAACCACAATATTTGATGCACTTTTCTTACTTTAGTTATTTAATTTTCGTAACTTAGAACAAACACTTAACAAATACTTATTTACTACAAGGGTACAAACAAATCAACACAGGTATAAAAATATCTACATACTAAATTATTTTAACAATTTAGTCATTTAGCAGACACTCTTATCCAGAGTGACTTACGGTAAGTACAGGGACATTTTCCCTGGAACAACTTAGGGTGAAGTGCCTTGCCCAAGGACACAACGACATTTGGCAATGCTGGAAATCAAACCGGGAATCTTCAGACTATTTGTCCGACTCTAACCACTGAGCCATCTGACCCCCCCTCAATTACAGAGTACTGTAGATGATATTACAGTGGATGGGCTATTCACAGAGGTATTAAATAAAAGTCCTAAGCATAAAAAGAGTTGCACAGTGCCTGAAGTCCTTGGCTGTGGTACATGTTCTATAATACTACAGTCCATCAAGCCTTACCATTTAAGGATATCAATAGGTTGTATTTTTAACAGCTATGATACTCAACAAGCATATCCATCAAAAAACAAAAACTGTCCATGTGGTGGTAACACATGCAGCTGGCAATTTTATTTATTATATATTTTTCACAGTTGATGCTAGGATATCTGTCAGTGATGCTGAGACGTCAGGACAGCCTTCTTATGTGCAGTGTTCAGTTGAATAGCTGTGCTACGTCGAGAACAGCCATTACTATCATCTAGGCAAAGAAACAGAAATAATGAAATTATACTGCGCAAGAGCTTTGAATAACATAATTACAACATAGGATGCAGTTTGCTCTCTGGAAGTTTTTGTTGCTGTGGAGGGAATTTGGTTACATACATTTCAAATTGGATATTCTAATAAACATTTGAAACCATATTGACCATATAAATCTCCTGTTTAGAGATTTCTAGCAGACAATCTTACTGAATTGGTTGCTATATGCAAATCCTATGAAATAAGACCAAACTAAATTTCTGTAAAATAGCTTCTTAAAAACATTTTAATCTCATAAGTCTATAGGATCATCTTATGTTTGAAAATTAAAAAGTACTGTTTTACTAGGGCTGTATGTCTTAGTTTCAGTGTAAAATATAATAATGGAAAGTGCTTCAGTCACACAGAAATTAGCATTGGCCACGTTAGTTACCTAGAACGCCTAGAACATATTACTACAACGAGGCGCTTTGGCTGACCAGTGAGAAGCAGAACACATGCTACATTTAAAAAGCTCTTCACAGCGTGTTTGTTGTGTTGCTCATCTATCATCATAAACACTTCTTCCTTAGCACAATATTTTACTTCTTCCCATCTGTTGTTGTCAACTGCATAAAACTTAACTTCCTAGCAATAGCTGTAGTTACTGTATTTAGCTAGGAGTTTATCAAAAAGCCTACAGTAATCTGACTAAGAATTGCAAGTGTGACATCACTAAGAAATAAGCTGTATCCCTTCTAGCACTGACAAGATTGATTAGCGTGAGGGGCTCATGAATGCACAAACGTAACCAGACAGATTATACAAGTGACAAGTACATGGAATTCATGTCACACAAAATGTTAATATCTTTTTCAGCTGATAGACTGTCTGTCTAGCTAACAGACTATAGTTCTTTGACATGGAGGAGTGGATCCTGTTTCGAATACACCGAGTTGTGATGTACTACTAGTACTAAAGTGTGGAGCTGGTTATCTATTAAACATAGCGAGACAACGCTAATTTTAGTAAGACACAAAACACACAACTTTCTGGTTTAAACATAAATCTAGTTAGTTAGCAAGCCATTTGCCCCAAAACGTTTTCATGAAAGGCTTGCCTGTTTAAAGTGTAGTTTTGGTTACTTTCATCAAGACTTGAGTCGTTCAAAACAGGAAATTACGTCAAACTGAAGGAAAATACCCAATTGGCTGGAACAGAGTCCGATATGATTTCAAGAAGGCTAGTAAGGAGATTGAACATTTACAAATGGTTTCACACAAATCATGAGGAATATTTGCGTAAAAATTCTTTAAACAAACAGGAACCATTCCACAAACTCATTTTGCAATCCATAAATAAGGGACATTCCACAAACTCAGTTTTTCACTTTGTATTGATTATGTCACACACAAATATATATTAAAGTAATGGAAATTGTTTGCAGATTGTGACTTTGATTTGTGAATCACGTTTTTTATTTACAGATCATAACGTATTTGTTTGTGAATTTTAAATGTGTTTGTTTGCAGATGTCAATGCTATTTGTGGACCGTGTTTCCTATTTACAGATCGTGAGGTATTTGTTTGTAGATTTTTGTTAATTTGCAAATATTTAGCAGTAAAAACAGTGATAAACTTGAGTCAAAATGTTGAAAACAAATAGGAACCAATCCACACACATTACATGATCCACAAATACAAAAATTACAAATAGTTTTTTTGCAGAAAGTGAATTACATTTGTGGATTGTGTTTAATATTTGTAGATTATGAGACATTTGTTTGTGGATAGTGATTTATATTTGTGGATTGTGTTTTATATTTTTGCATCGTGTTTTCTATTTACAAATTGTAGAATATATTTGTGACTTCTGCGCATTTGCAATAGTATTGAAGCAAATCTATCTCCATAGGCGCCATCTTGGGAAAACAGACTTGACCACTCGAACCATGAATGCCGTGCTACGTGAGCTGAACTGTAAGCTAAATGTGATTGATAATAGTTTGCATCGCCAGCTGTAAGTCTTGCTCATTGATCTGCATGAATGACTGAAAAACCTCTTGCCATGAGAGATTTAAGTCATAGTTCAGATCCTCCCCCTCCGTCTATTTCTGTATATGGGGTTATACAGTGGGGAAAACCAGTATTTGATACACTGCCAATTTTGCAGGTTTTCCTACTTACAAAGCATGTAGAGGTCTGTAATTTGTATCATAGGTTCACTTCAAATACTTGTTCTCCTCACCGTATATGTGCCTTAATCCTGAGTGAGTAATTGTAAGCTTTGTGCACAGGAAACTATATTTTGCAAGCACAATACATTACATTCCCATGCAGTTTACTCAGGTGCTCTCTCACAAACTTTGTCTCTGCACGCAGGCAGACGCTGCTGCGCTCTATTCAAGTCTCCCACTCTCTCTCAACCTCTTCACTCTGTGCACGCTCAACTTATGACACACGATTGCTCAACTTGCAACAGCTTTACAAATGTGCCACACAATCAACCAACCTGAGAATTAAAGAAGGTCAATTGTGATTGGCTGTTGGTCTCTAATCACAACGTTTCTCAAAGGTTTCCATTCTTTCAGCTAGCAACAGGAATGCAGATTCCAATGCATTAAATAATCAATATAAATTCATTTTAAAGCTAGTAAATTGTTATCTAATCTAATTTTATTGTGTGTTTAAGGAACTATTAAATAGTTTGATAGGAAATGTTCACTAGTACTTGTTTTTTGTTTAATTCAAATATAGTCTCAAATTCTCAAGCAGTATAGCCAGCCACACAAAAACACTAAAGAAAGTCCCGACACACAGTAGAGAAATTAGAAAAGAAGTGGTCCAACACAGTGAGATCCATATGAAGTTTAATTTTCTTCCTAGCAAGGCATTGGATTTTACAGATAAATTATACTAAAAAACTAAATGGGGATAGCCGTGGCGATGGGGAACACCAGAAATAGGATTCATTGAAGAACAAGAGTACAACCAAATCTGTGGATTATCTCATGGCTTCAAAGGCAATGCATGCTGTGATGCAGCATAAAGAAACTTTTGATTTCCAATTTTGGGAGGAAGTTGCCAAAATATGAAAGTTGCCAACTGGAAAGCCCACTTTTACTAATCAGGTTTTTAAAAAGCTTAGGAGTATTTGAACCAATAATGGGGTAACATTTAAAGGCTTGCTAAATCGATAAAGGAAGCGGTGAAGTTGGCCAGCTCTATAAATATTTCACCCATCTGTGATGAGACAGGAATTGTGAGTGACAGCACTAATATACTGTACATTAACACAACACAATCAAAGACACTAAATTAAGTCCAAAAACACCAATTAAACAAAAACTGGGGAGGAGAAATGCAGCAAAAAGTAAATATGGTAAAGAATGTCACACAGTTTAAGAGAATCCAAAAAACTGTTGTGTTTCTGTAAATCACCAAATAAGAGCAAACAAGCAATGTGATTACTGTGCAAATTGGTATCACTTTGATTGTACAGGTGTATCTCCGAAATTGAATAAAATACTTAAGCATGCAATGAAAGCTCATGTTCCTTCCAAGTAAATGCAAGAAAGAGTTTATGGGCCCTATCTTTTTTTACACCAACGCATGTATCATTCCCATCTTGCACCCGACACATAGGGGACTTTTCCCTATACAGAAGCACATTGGTAAATTAGGGAATGAACTTGCACTCCCAGGGGCGGTTCAGCGAAAAGAAGAGGCGTGCTCTGGCGCAAATGTTCCTTGGTGCTATCTTACTGATCACAAAAACAATTCCACTACAGACCAGGAAAAAACCTAGTTAAAAGTCAGTGGCGTGTTATTTAGATGCTACTTTAAGGGCAATTGCTTGGGCATAACGTAGCATGTTCACAATGCGCATACACTTTGCTCCTCTCATGTACACAGACTCATCTAATGCAATCCATACATAATTAAAAGGAAAGATATTACCACACAAGGGAAATCATTGTGGTGTCCGAATATGTGAATAATTAGGCATACATCTAGTGTAGCCTACACATTTACCCAAATTATTCAGAATGAATTATTCACACTGATATATATCAACATAAAGGGAACCCATTCAATCAACATACAAGTAATTTCCGATGCTAATTGTAAAATCACCCATGTCTTTGCGAATAACCCTGGGTCAAGCCACGACTCATTTATACTGGCAAACACTGCCATTCCTGCCGTCTTTGAGTGGAAACTTCCCTTGGATGGGTGGCTGTGAAGGGGACAACAGCTATCCGTTAAACACATGGCTGATGACACAATTTCTGATGCCAGCAACAGCGCGTGAAATGCTGTTTAATCGGAAACACTCACAAACACTGCGCTTCAGGTGTTTGGATAGAACAAGCGGCACTTACTCAAAAACGTGCAGCATTCTTTGTGGCTTGTTGTGTTTTACACAACATTTCCATTAATCATGGATGTGTTGATGACATAAATGCGGAAATATTAGAGGACTTAAGGAGACGTGATGTTGAAATGCATGTGCCGTTGCCAGTTAATCCAAATGCCCCAGCAGCAGATAGGGAGAGGAGAGCTTATTTGACAGAAGAGTGAGGTAAGCAAAGAAATCTCAGTCTAATGTTATACTACTTTGCATAAATATCACCATGCCTTTATAACCTTGTAATTCAGTGAGAGTGAGCCCAAAACATCGGAAAGTATGTCTTTGTGACTTTTCTTTATTTACATTTTGTAATAAAATAAAAATCAATAGCAATCCGCCGTTATAATAGCAATCTGCCATGGAACAAGTGCGCCTGCTCTTAAAGGGAATGTGAGATGATGCTCTCATTAGTTTATTGCATGTTATGCCCAAACCATACCTATGACTAATGTAGCTACTTCAGACCTACCCATTTTATATTTGCGTCGGGACCCTCCCACAATGTCATTTGTGTTTCGCGTTTGATACTTGCATTTCAGACTGTTAAAATAGGGCCCTATGTATATATTGTGCAAATCCATTAGATCACAAGACTTGTGACAGCCAGGTAAAAGACCAAATGGTACAAACAGTAAATTGTGAAAAGGAAGATATTTCTGATTCCCTAAATGAAAACGAGAAATCAAATAAGGTTTTTATCAAGAGAAAATAACCATCCATCTCAAACTTCTGGATTTGCTACCAATGACAAACATAGTTCCCACATAGATACAAATATACTGCTCAAAAAAATAAAGGGAACACTTAAAAAACACAATGTAACTCCAAGTCAATCACACTTCTGTGAAATGACACTGTCCACTCAGGAAGCCAAACTGATTGACAATCAATTTCACAGGCTGTTGTGCATATGGAACACAGGTGAAAATTATAGGCAATTAGCAAGACACCCCCAATAAAGCAGTGGTTCTGCAGGTGGTGACCGCAGACAACTTCTCAGATCCTATGCTTTCTGGCTGATGTTTAGGTCACTTTTGAATGCTGGCGGTGCTTTCACCCTCGTAGGAGGGCAACAACCCAGCATCAAGACCACCTTCTCCACCTTTGTGCAAGGAGGAGCTGGAGGAGGAGCACTGCCAGAGCCATGCAAAATGACCTCCAGCTGGCCACACATGTGCATGTGTCCACTCAAATGGTCAGAAACAGACTGCATGAGGCTGGAATGAGGGCCCGACATCCACAGGTGGGGGTTGTGCTCACAGCCCAACACCGTGCAGGACGTTGGGCATTTGCCAGAACACCAAGATTGGCAAATTCGCCCCTGGCACCCTGTGCTCTTCACAGATGAAAGCAAGTTCACACTGAGCACATGTGACAGACGTGACCGTGTCTGGATACGCCGTGGAGATCGTTCTGCTGCCTGCAACATCCTCCAGCATGACCGGTTTGGCGGTGGGTCAGTAATGGTGTGGGGTGGCATTTCTTTGGGGGGCCGCACCGCCCTCCATGTGCTCGCCAGAGGTAGCCTGATTGCCATTAGGTACCGAGATGAGATCCTCAGTCCCTTGTGAGACCATATGATGTTGCGGTTGGCCCTGGGTTCCTCCTAATGCAAGACAATGCTAGACCTCATGTGGCTGGAGTGTGTCAGCAGTTCCTACAAGAGGAAGGCATTGATGCTATGGACTGGCCCGCCCGTTCCCCAGACCTGAATCTGATTGAGCACATCTGGGACATCATGTCTCGCTCCATCCACCAATGCCACATTGCACCACAGACTGTCCAGGAGTTGGCAGATGCTTTAGTCCAGGTCTGGGAGGACATCCCTCAGGAGACCATCCGCCACCTCATCAGGAGCATGCCCAGGCGTTTTAAAGAGGTCATACGGGCACGTGGAGGCCACACACACTACTGAGCCTCATTTTTACTTGTTTTAGGGACATTACATCAAAGTTGGATCAGCCTGTAGTGTGGTTTTTCACTTTGATTTTGAGTGTGATCAATTTGATTTCCATTGATAATTTTTGTGTGATTTTGTTAGTCAGTACATTCAACTATGTAAAAATGAAAGTATTTCATACTGTTAGTTCGTTTATTCAGATCTAGGATGTGTTATCTTAGTGTTCCCTTTATTTTTTGAGCAGTGTATGTCAGATTGTAGGCATTTGGTTAGGTTAGGTTAACTTTATTGTCCCCAATGGGAAATATTTCTTGGGCACAATGCAGAGTTGCTTCATAAAAAACAAGATCACGAAAGACATCACAAATCACAAAAACATTGTTGTCCAAGTCTAAAATCAATAAGAAAATGATTTTATAGCTACGATAGCTCCAGTAGCATTTATGATTATTGAGAAGCACACACAGAGCTATAGAACAGTTACTAAATGCAATACAGGACAAAGAACAGGATGTGTTACTATAGAGTAGTATTTGAGACGATGGAGAATAGTGAAAAGAGAGGCCACCTCCACAGATCTAGATTTCTGTGTCATACCAGCACGTAAAGGTCTTATGACACGACAAGCTAGTGAACTTTGTAAAAATGTCTACAGTAAGAATAAAGATGGGTACAAAATGAGAATTTACAGCTTCAGTTTACTACTGAATTCCACACGTCTTGCAGACATTTGTGACATTCTTGTTAACATCTGCATAGATCTTGGTAGCAGAAAATATTCCTCATTAATAAGTTGCTCATTGACAAAATTCAAGAGACAAACACAAACATTAGGTATTAAAATTAGCCAGATAATCCAGAGTAATCTGACAGGAATATATAGTGAAAAGGCTATGTCTTCCAAATCTGCATTCATTGAATGCTTTGTGAAAATTCCTGGACAAATATTTGAGCGCATTTATCTTGGCAACTGTACTGAGAGGAACCTATACTGTTTACAGAACCTTTTAGAGAAACCTTTTAAAAACTTTCTTCCAGTTATTCCTATTTGGTTAAAAAAAATCTATCAAATCAAGAGAAAAAGACAAGACATTGGCCCTCAAATATGAAACGTGCGTACAACCTAAAACAGGCGTACGACGGGTGTACGCCGATTCCTACGCAAGGCAAGGGATTTATCAATTTGAATGTGATCGTAGGCTGCGATAAAATCTCACGTCTTCGTGTACGCAAATTCTCTAGTGTGACTAGCGGTGTTTATGGTATAGCCACCCGGTTCAGTGAATTGTTGAACCAGCAATCATTGATGAATTTGTCTGCATCGCAACTACCCCATATTGCAAATTACATTTCAGAATTACAAATTAATTATATACAGCACATTGCTATTAAGTGGTTTATTTTTTCCCCTTTCACTTCGCGGTGGCCTATAACATGATGGCAGAAATTAGGCAAACAACAAATTGAATCAAATAATATATATATATATATATATATATATATATATATATTATTTAAACAAGCGCTTTGGCAGTCCTGTAGTCGAAGCGATGGCCAATCTGGAGGACCTTAATTCGCACTCTCTACATTGGGACCTTTCAGCGAGAGATCAGGGACAGGTCTGGTATATATCACAGCCAACAGTAGTCGAAGTATACCAGCGGTTTTAGCAGCTATGAAGTCCCTTTCTGCCTGGTATATTCAAACTATGATTAAAATACAATTTTATGAGATTGCTGGGTTTCCAATTGGGGTGAATTGGGCGATTGATTGATTGATTGTACTGCGTCTTTAGCCACCATCCATGAATGATTACGCATTTATCAATCGCAAAAATTCAATCAACGTTCAGATCTTATGTGATGCCAGGATGTTTGTTCTGAATATGGTAGCCCGGTGGCCGGCTGGGACGCGTCTTTATTTTTCTAAACTGCAGCATTGGAACAAGTAAGTAAGTAAGTAAGTAAGTAAAATTTATTTATATAGCACCTTTCACAGATAAAATCACAAAGTGCTTCACAGTGCTTCACATAAAAAATTGAGATATATAAATACAACGACAACATTTTTACAATAGACATACAGAACGTAAAGTATCAGAAAAAGGCCCAACAACCCTAGTTTAATTAAAAGCCTGTTTAAATAATAGCGTCTTCAACTGCGTTTTAAAAGATTCTACAGAATGTAGTTCACGTAAAGACAGAGGTAGATCATTCCACAGCCTGGGTGCCACTGCTTTAAAAGAACGGTCCCCTCTGGTTTTAAAATGTGTTTGGGGGACCACCAACCATCTCTGACCTGATGACCTAAGGCTACGTGAGGGAGTATGAACATGTATCAAGTCAGCGATGTAAGGAGGAGCTTGTCCGTGCAAGGCTCTAAAAGTAAGAACGAGAATTTTAAAATGAATTCGAAAATGTATTGGTAACCAGTGAAGCGATGCTAAAACTGGTGTGAAATGTGCTCTTTTCCTTGTGTCAGTTAAAAGCCTTGCAGCAGCGTTCTGAACAGCCTGGAGACGGTTGAGCTGTTTCTTATTTAGAAAAGTAAAAAGACTATTACAATAGTCCAAACGTGATGAAATAAAAGCATGGATGATCATCTCTAATTCGGCTTTAGACACCAAACCTCTTATTTTAGATATATTCCTCAATTGGAAGAAGCAGTTCCTGACTAATTGTTTGGTGTGGTGTTCCATGGACATTGCTGTATCAAAGACAACACCTAAACTCCTGAGGCTTGGCTGGACAGACGAGCCTAAGGCACCAATATGCTGCTTAATGAGGGGAATGCTATGTTCAGGAGTGATAATAAGTGTTTCAGTCTTATCTGAGTTCAAAAGTAAAAAGTTATCGTTCAACCACTGCTTAATGCTAGTCAGACAGTTAATTAAAGAGGATAGTTTATGTAGCTCAGTAGACTTAAAAGAACAATACAATTGAATATCATCTGCATAGAGATGATAAGAAACATCACTGAACTGCCCAATGATCTGCCCTAGAGGGATAATATACAACAGAAACAGAATCGGGCCCAGAACAGAGCCCTGTGGTACCCCACTTGAAAGTCCTGCCACATCAGACATGATCTGATTTGTAAAAACACTAAAACTTCTACCAGATAGGTAAGATGAAAACCATTTTAAAACCGATCCAGATATCCCAACCAGGTCCTTAAGGGTTTTAATCATAATATTATGGTCAATAGTGTCAAAGGTAGATGTAAGTTCCAGTAAAACCAAGACTGTATGTTTCCCAGAGTCAGCTGCCATCATAATGTCACTGGACATTTAGAGCAAAGCAGTTTCTGTGGAATGCTTCTTACGGAACCCAGACTGATATTTATCAAATATTCCATTTCTTTCTAAAACAGTAGTAAGCTGCTCGGTTACAACTTTTTCTAAAATCTTTGACATGAACGGCAGTTTTGATATTGGCCTATAATTCTTGGGTAGTGAGGGGTCCAAACTGGGCTTTTTAAGTACTGGTTCAACAACAGCATGTTTAAAGGAGTTGGGAACCACACCAATTGAAAGGGAAGTATTGAGCAATTCCACTACACAGGGACCAATACAATCAAATGCCTGTATAAACAGCATAGTAGGGATAACATCGCAATGGCAATGGAGGGTTTCAGTTTAAGTAAAAGGACGGAGATGTCATGTAACGTCACAGGCTTGAATGAACACCAAGAGTGTGTGTGTGGGGGGGTTGAAACGGCATTATATGCTGGTGGTGGTGAGATACTGGCCCTGATATCTCTGATCTTAGCAACAAAGAAATTAAGAAAAGCATTACTGTCTGAGGTAGAGACCACCGCTATTTTAGGGACAGAGTGCGAAACAATTGAATTTATGGTGTCAAACAAGAATTTGGGGTTTTCCTTATTAGAGCATATTAGCTGGGAAAAATACTTAGTTCTAGCGTTTTTCACCATGTCGTTTAAGGAAGTCGTTATTTCCCTAAGGTGAAGCCTATGAACCTCAAGTTTAGTTGATTTCCATAGACGCTCTATCTTTCGACAATATCTTTTAAAACTCTGAATAGATTCATTTAGCCAAGGACAATTCTTTTTGAGATAATCATTGCTTGATTTCACAGGTGCCACTTTATCTAAAATGGCTAAACATTGGCTATTAAAAGACTGAGCAAAAACATCTGCATCACTGCAGCCCATTAACAAACATGGGTCAAACAAAGCAGAAAAACTCCCAACAACTTCCTGGTTAATGATTCGCCGTTGGGCCTTAAGTCTCAGAGGCGGGGGATCAAGAGGAAAGTTAAGGTCAAAGAAAATACAGCTATTGTCACTCACATGCACATCCTCTATACACACATTTACTATGTCTAGACCAAGTGAGAAAACGAGGTCCAGGGTGTGTCCCTTAATATGTGTGGGTCCTGTAGTTGCCGCAAACACTTACCGCCGCGTAAGTGAACAAGGCAACAGGGCGCACTGCATGGCTGGAGTCATCTCCTCAGTGAGTTATGCCCTCGTACAATTATTATAATAGTTCAACGTTGTTCTTTGGTGAAACGGTTGGATGTGATTCCTCTTGGTGAAAAAGGTGATGCCCTGACTGAGTACCTAACACCGCTTGCAAATCCGTTTGCAAATCCGAAACAAACAGGAACGCAGGTTCAATAGTGCGCACACGCACACGAACCACGGAGTGATGTATAGGTTTGATCAAGTGCAGGTGGCTGTGTTGGGTAAGCAGGGTGTGGTGGGGGGATTGCTATATGCACCAGAGCAGGCTTGTTACATAATTATGGCATGCGGGGTTCTCCACGATATTGCGCTGGAGAACGTGCCATTCAATGAAGATCAGAGGCCACATCAGCCAGCTCTACGAAGGAGACAGGATCTTAATTTGAGCTTCTAATATAGTAAGTGCTATATTGGTAAAGAAAGCTACTTCAAAAATACAACGTGGAATGTTTAGTGAAAATAATTCATTTATTTGAAATACACTTCAGGTTCTCATTAATCGCTTTCAATGACTATACCAGTTACCTCAGTCAACACCGCATTTTACTTGAACAATCGACGCCTGCTTTTAAGCTTCGAAATTAAACCAAGCAGTTGGCCTGCACCTGAGACCTGAGCGTCTTTATTTTATCTCTGAGAAAATCATTTTCTTTACCGGATTTCGCTTATCCATGTCGTAAATTCTAAGGGCGAGGCCTCTAATCAATGCATATTTGTGGGCGTGTTATTTAAATTACGATGGTTTTCAACCGTCTGATTTATCAACAGATTTATCATTCGTACGCTGGAATTGGAGTGATACAAAAGTTTTGTAAATCACACGTGGTCTCGTCGTAATATGATTTCTGCGCTCAGATCTACACTGGTTTCTACGCACGTTTGATAAATGAGGGCCATTGTACCCACAGCCTGAAGAAAGTTGGAATAAGACTGAAAGTGCCAAAACATCTTTGAAGATCTTCTCAAATGTCACCCAATGTTGATTCTAAAATGTTTTCTCTGAATAAGAAGGTAAAAAGGAGTATGACAGAAGTGTTTAATGAATCCATTTTCCTTGACACCACACCTAAGCAACATTCCCATAAGTGTATGATCACAACCATGCATTGATATTTCAAATAACTGAAGGACACAGTAATATTTCACTAGTGAAATTAGGTTTATTGGATGAACAGAAAATGTGCAATATGCATCAAAATGAAATAGGACAGGTGCATAAATTTGGCCACCCCAACAGAAATATCACATCAATAGTTGAGTTGAGCCTCCTTTAGCAGAAATAACAGCCTCTAGATGCTTCCTATAGCCTGTAATGAGTGTCAGGAATCTGGATGCAGGTATTTTGGACCATTCATTTATCCTTTTTCTATAGCTTAAAATATTATACATTTCTCACTATTAAAATGGGTTTTTCCATCCAGCAAAAGTCTGGATAATTGGAGACAGCTAGGTCCGGCAAGAGAGCAGCAAAGACCATGGGGAACAAACTTGGCATTGAAGATGTTTACATCTATCGGTTAGCCTTCTCCCTTTCATTTTCCAGTCCCTACAAGGAAGAGCCGCCCGGTTGTCCTCCTTGTTCACTGTGGCGGGAATGACCTGGGAGATGTCAAGTGCGTCAACCTCGTCGCAGGAATGAAGAAGGACCTGAATCACCTCCACCTGCATTATTCAGGCATGAAATTAATCTTCTCTGGCATCAGCCAGAGATACAGGTGGAGGGCTGTTGCCGATCCGGGGAATTTAAATGTGAAATAAAGGTCTTTAAAGCTACATTTGTTTTTTTTCTGAACTATAGGAACATACACACTATTGTAGTCATACAAGAAGACTTTGGTCATTTGATAGAATTTTTTAGGCGAGACACGGCAGGCAAAAACATAGAATTTTCATGCAGTGGTCAATTTTGAGATTTTGGGCTAGTTTACTCCGTCAATATGTGTTCTTGCAAACTGCTATAAAGAAAACGTTGAAAATATACATTAGGATGTTTATTTTATTACATTTTGTTAACTTGCGGTAGTAAGTTTCTCCCGAATTTTCCAAGAAGTTAGCACTCCAGCGCGACATGCAGAGTTTTGCCTGTTTATTTAAGTCTGTCATGCTTGGTACCATTGTAAAGCTTCGAGTCTCCTGCACAACTCTATGCAACCCAAATAAGGGCATTTCCTTTCTATCAGTCATCAATCGCGAATGTCTCAAAGGGGGTTTTAATGTTAATGATAAAATCTCATTGGCTACCTCTGGTTTCTGCTAACCTGATTCGCTTAGACGCATCATGTGGTGTAGTCAGACACTTCCGTGTTTAGCTTACCACGGGACCTTCAAAAATGCCTTTAACACCGCAACTTTCAAGAAAAATAATGCAGCAATTGCTCTTTGCAAGACGTGACAAGGGAAAGCAATCTATTGAATTAGCTAAAAATTCATCCGGAAGCAGCACATCAGACCGTAAACTGTCGTTGGGAAACCGGGGTGTTTAATGACAATGCCACTGACTGTGCGACAAAGCAGTGGATGATTATGCATGTCACACGTCTCAATTAATTCATACGTAATCTCTTGTACTCTAATAGTGATGCATCGGCTCTATTTTTAAATATTAATCCATAGAAGCATTGTTTTTGTAGCAGTCTGCTTCTAGAGTACAGGGAAGTTGATTTTGGAGGTCTAATGACATTTGATGACATTTGATCATACTGTTGTTGTAACAGTGAACATATTCTCCTAAATGGAAAAGGGTTGGATTCGTGATAAAATGTATTCTCATTTATTCTGTTATTTTGGTAAGTTTTACTTTTGCAGTATTAGGTTCAGTGGCAAAAACAAAGGACGTTGAAATAATGCAGCCTTATCAACTTATAAACATTGAAGAAACATTTTAAATTAGACAGAGAGAGAGAGAGAGAGAGAGAGATAGATAGATAGATAGATGAAGAGGGGACATCATGCATGCTTATATGACATAATGCATACACACTCACATTAACAGTAGACAGCATCACTGCAACCTGAGATACCACAATGCAAAAAATGGGTGTCTAAAAACAAGATAAAACCACTAAATCTCAGGGAAAGGGTACTCAAAACAAGTGAAATTATCTGTCCATGTAGCAAGATAATTTCACTTGACAAGATTTCTTGAATTAAGTTTTTTTAATTCTAGAAATAAGATTATAGTGTAAAGTTGAACACTTAGAATAAAAAAATCACTTTTAAAACAAGCTAGATTTAAAAGTGTTAGATATTTTAAGTTTTAGTATCTTGGTAAGATCCAAAAAAATTGCAGTGCAAGCTTTAATGCAGTGGAATCCACGCTGTTGCATATGCAGGTATACACAATTATGGATCTGTTGTAATAGTTTAACATTATAGGATGGCCATATTCTTTATAGTCATTTATGGTTTGCTTGTTCAATTGGCTGATGGTCTACTACCTGGTCCTATCCAAAATAAATTGGGTTTTTGCCACTTAAGTGAAAAAAAATTAAAACTTGTGAGCACAGACAAGAGAAAATGCACCAGCAAGAGATGTCAGAGGGACATAAATATGGTGCTGAATTAGACAATTAGACTGTGACCTCTACTGTTGGTCTTGTTCTGTGTCCATACAACTGTCTAGCGTGGGTTTTGTTGGCAACAATGTGCATGATATGCCAAAGTTAATTAATTGAGTTACTGCAGTTGTAGGCCTTATATGCCTGCCATGTTATTAAATAATCAATTTTCATGAGTTTGAAATATTCTATATTATTATCACTAAGGGCCTGAGCACTTATTCTGTTTTTGAGCATTTTTTTCCAATAGAAATGTTTAAAATTTCCCTATTTAAATCTTTGAATGCCGTTTTCTCAAAATGAGTTTTTTATAATTTTCCGGTAGACATATCTCAGCCTATGTAGCACCTATATACACCAAGCTTTCCAGTTATACACTTAGCAGTTTTCTGAAGATATTTACAGAGGGATTTGTTGATAAATCATTCCTGGCCTGTTGTATGTGACATTTTAATAAAAAAAAATGGCGAAAATCGATATTTTAAGGCTATGGACAGTTTATTTTGATTTCCTAGGTAATGAAACCAGATGTCTTGAAATCCCTTTGTAATTCTTTTTTCATCTTGTGTATAAACAAAATGAAAAAAGAATTTAGCACCTGGCTTTATCATACGTTCAGATCTGTCTACCGAAAATATATGCAAAATTGCGCATATTTAATGAGATAATGCCTAATTTGCATAAATTAACATACATACTTCAAAAACTTGTTATACATATTTTTAATCTACTTGTGTAAGTAACCAACTGACTATCTATTATTTAAATTGTTTACCCTATTCACCTGTAGTGTCTGGCCTTAATTGATTAAGTGTCTTTCTATTTTGGCTTTAATCAACATAAATATAATTTCTTAAATTTTACCATACTTGATTGTTGACAAAGAAGGATCAGGAAAATGTAGTTTCTACTTGTGTCTTTATGTACTTGTCAATTTTAATCACCATGAAAACACATCACCTTAATCCTTAATGTTACTACAATCACCTGTCAATCTACAGCAGAACCTATAAATTGAACGTCTAAATACCAAGGACTGCTAAAATGCTAAAAGTTGGTCTGTCCTTACAGCCGTTTCATTGTGGATACCTTTAATTACAGTAAAAGACAAACATGTAGTTAAAGCATGGTAGATCACAATGATTTATTTTAATATATGAGCTTGTACATGAATGCATGCTTCAGTTGTTAATAAATGAAAATTGTCAGCGGTACCAAACTTTTGCATATGACTGTAATACACTTGCAATTGCACCAATTTCTGTCAGTTGTAATGAAATAATGTTGGTGGAAATTAAAAGTTTGAAACCATTACCACAAACATAGTGTTGGGCGACGTTGCTATTCACACACAATAATTATTTTTACTGTTTTGGTACTCCATGTTGTGTTTTGTATTTCAGATACTTACACCACTAGGTGATATTTAAAAAGTATAAAAAATGCATGAAAATGAATGTACCTGCTTGTCTGTGAAAAAAGGATCTTCCTCAAAGTGGGAACTGCACAGATGTGACTTTTTAAGGCTCCATTTTCTGGTGTCTCTACTCATGTTCACCAACCATTGCTTCAGCCTGGCATCAGAAGGAAATCTGTTTGGAACGAAATGTGGTTCATTTGTGAATTTAGATCTCACATCCAGAAGCTGTGTATTTCATCAATTTACCCCTAACAAGGCAGCACATATGCTATATGCATCTGCAATGAAAATGATTAAAATGTATATTTAATAGATTAAGTTAGGATGTTACAATAATATACATTTTTTTTCAAGACAGAACACTAATGTAACTATACTTTTTTTCTCATGTGCGCCTACGGGTAACGTTGTCCAACTCTTGTGGTACATATATTTCAGTAATTCAAATAAGAGTAGTGACAGTGTGTGAGTAAAAGCAGTCTCCACTTGTCCCATGGCGAATGTGCCACAAAAAACTTGTGAGGGGACAATATCTAAATCACACGCGGTCCCAAAATGATACTAATCCCGCGTGAATAGGGTTTATGAATTTGCACTATACAGTAACATTAGCTACATTAGGCTTTGATTTTAAGCCAACATTACCATTACATGCAAAAACACAAAATATGGTTAAAAACATATCGCCAGTGAGACCGTTGGGCATATCTACTGTATAGGACTGTAAAGTTACATATATATTTTTTATCCGTTATACGGTCTGCATAACTTATTTAGTTAGCCCACTTCCTTGGTGAGCAAGGTGCAATCTGGCTAGCTAACAGATATATGTCGGGATGCTAATGTTGACTAACGAAAAGCTGTACAAAACAAAGTTACTTACCTGAAAAACTGAGCTGCTGAATCCTTTTTGTGTTTTGTTGTACAACCGAACGCTGAACAAAACCTTATTAGGCGACCAAAGTGTCACAGTCACTAGAGGAAAGCGTGGTCAAATGCCAAATTGAAGTTCTTCGTCTCTCCCAAACTAAAGTTCACGTGCCATGGATAAGCTTTGCTAAACCTTTTGTCATTGAAAGACCGCATACTGTCAATCACATCATAGCCACGCCCTAAAGGCCCCTTGGTTTTATCGCCATTTTCAAAAACAACGAGACCACAATAAAAAAATAACATTACTTTCTTTTCCAAAAGGCTTATATCTAGCGATTGAGACCATATACTCATTACAAAAGTGTTTACTAAAGTAAAAGATTAAGTGAGAAGTGGCTCAATTTCTCGTAGACTTCTACAGAAACCAAGCTCTTTTGCAACCACACATATCGCCCCCAACTGGAATTCAGACAGAATGCAGGTTTAAGGCACTTCCTCATTTGCGTCAATTTGCAAAACTGGATGCTCACCCTGTGGGTGCAACGGAGTGCAAAGTCTGAACGCAAGTGTCTTTGCTAGTTTAAGACTGACGCAGTTGTCAATTTCCCGTCAGGCACCCGCATTGTTTAAATAGCAAATGCACCTGCGCCCATGAGAGTGCTGATCTAATTGGGAGGTGTGTTTAGAATAATTCTAGGTGTATTGCTAACTTCAGGCATCGGAAAGTGATTGCGCCATTGACCAACAAAAACCTGGTCTTAAGTCAATGGCGCAGCACGTCAGTTATTTAGATAGCAAATTAGTCAAATGCACCTTGTTGCACACACACAGGAAAGCGCAGGAGCACACGAACATGCAAAAGATTACAAATAAAATATTACGGTGCAAATCCGCCTTCATAATAGCAATGCGCGAAAGGTACAAATGCGCCTGGCTCTTAAAGGGAATGGGAGATGAAATCTGATTGGTTTATTGCATGTTACGCCCAAAACACACCCATTATTTATTGAAGACACTTAGTACAACACTTTTAGACCATGCGCCTTGTGCATGGACCCTTTTATCCACTGTCAAACTAGCAAAAGTGGCTTTGGACAAGCCCAAAGCGTACTTGCGCTATGCGCTTAGATCATTAAAATAGGGCCCTTAAAAATAAAGTTGAAACTATTCAAACTTACATTAGACATGTTTGTGTTAGAGGTTACACTATCTGTGGGGTTGGCTGGGAGTGTTGACTGAGTAGCTATTCCTATTAATCAAGTGCTTTTTAAAAGTATCTACTATATTTTGTTTACCCCTTACTTCACCTTGGCTTGCTATTATAACCTTAGGGATAGTGGGGGGTGGCACTTCACCTGACGAAGATGTAATTGCTTTCCAAAATATTTTGGGGTCATTAAGGTTCACTTATTAAATTCAGATAAAATTCACTTTTTGTATTTTTTATTAGTCTTGTGCATTTGTTTCTTAATACCCTATAGTTTAACCAACATTTATCATTATTATTGTTATTTATTTTTGCTTTGATCCATGCTTCATTCCTTCTATAATAGGTGTTGCAATATAATCATTAAACCAAGCATTATCTCTGCCCTTCACTCTAGATCTTCTAATAGGGGCATGTTTGTTAACTATGACTAAAAAGCTCTTTTTAAAATAATTCCAGGCCAGCTCAACATCATCTAAATCACAAACTAAGTTTAAATCACTTTGATAGATTTTATCAAGGAAAGCTTGTTCAGTAAAACATTTGTAATTTCTTTATAAAATCTGATATCATTACAGAAAACTCCAGTAGCCGAGTACTTATGTGGAGCATTACTCAGAATGACGTCAATTAATGTAGACTTGCCCATTCGTTTGGGATTTAGAAGCGTAGGTGACTGTACTAGTTGCGTCAGACGTAACACATCACATAGATCTTTTAACGCTGATGAAGTCGACAGCCAGTCCCAGTTCAAGTCTCCTAGGACAATATACTTGGTTGGTATATTACTTGATTTTCTGCAAAAAGTCAGACAGCAGGGCAGTTGCTCCAGCTGCAGCCGACGGTGGGCGGTAGCATCATACCACAATCAGAGAAGCGTCATTCGGGATATTTAATTTGATGGCACATAGTTCGAAACACTTTGGCTGTGTTATTGATTCGATGGAACGACATTCCAATGACGCCTTGGCATATATGATTACCCCCCCCTCCTTTACTCCCACGATCCGACCTAAAGAGATTATACCCTTCGATGTGAATCATATTGTTCGTGATTGATGGTTTGAGCCACATCTCTGACAAGACGATTATATCACTTTTTGTCAGTTTAGCCCACAGACAAATAGCGTCGATTAATTAGCCTTCGCACGTTGACATGAACAAAACGCAAACCACTACTATCTTTCAAATCGTCAGGGTTCAAAAGCTAAATTAGTTCTGGGCCTGGAGTTGGATGGATGTTACCTGATAGGAACAGGAGAAGAATAATCCAAAAGCCTGCTGATCTTGTCGTGCGGGCAGTGCCGTCTCTATGGCCGCGCCTGCAGGAGATGAACTGAAACTGTCATAATTCTACTGAGTAATTCATACTTGTGCAGGGTCTCAGTAAACAGTCAGGAAAAACCAATTGGATTGACGTAAAGCCGCCGGCATCAGGAAGCAGCATAGTTACAGAATTTGTCAGAATAATCCGGGAAAATGCAAATGATCCATCACCAGATTGCAGAGCGTCCACAGTCGGTGAGCTCAGCACATAAGTGAGCAGCAGGTAAACCGGTAGTCTCATGTTGTTGTTGCAGCCACACCGGCTTGTTTTGTTGTTATAGAGAAGGCTATGTTATTGCATACCTCAAGTGACTCTGTGGCGTGTGTGCAGAAAAGGCGTATTCCGCATCACTATCCCCTACAGCTTATCCTTGTGCAAAGTGCGCTGAATTGTTGAACAATGCAGTGTGACACCATCTGCAGCTGATGTTGTTGGTCTTTGAAGGTGATCTGTGGGCTGCTTTTGACTGTTCTCACCATCCATCGCCTTTGCCTCTCCGATATTTTACTTGGCCAACCACTTCTGGCCTTAACAAGAACTGCGCTTGTGGTCTTCCATTTCCTCACTACGTTCCTCAAAGTGGACACTGACAGCTTAAATCTCTGCTTTTTGTAGCCTTCCCCTAAACCATAAGGTTGAACAATCTTTGTTTTCAGGTTAAGAGTAGTTTTGAGGCCCCCATGTTGCCACTCTTCAGAGGAGAGAGAACAACAACATGCAATTGGCCACCTTAAATACCTTTTCTCATGATTGGATGCACCTGTCTATGTGTTCAATGCTTAATGAGCCCACCAAAAAAACTGTGTTCCAATTACTCAGTGAAAGGTAGTTAAAGGTATTAATATCAACAAAATGACAAGGGTGCCCAAATTTATCCACCTGTCTAATTTTGTTTTGATGCATACATTTTCTGTTATTCCAATAAAACTCATTTCACTACCGAAATAGTACTGTGTCCTTCAGTTATTTGATAGATCAAAATTAAATTGTGGTTATGTGATGCAGAAGGGATTTCCATATTCTTTGGAGTACCTTTATAAAATAGTATAATTTATGATCATATCTCAAACAAAACTCAGAAGAAAAAATATAACATTACATGAGGTAGTGGGTATGTCAACGCTGTAAGTTCACTGCAATAGAGACCTACCAGTTTCTCACCACGATTTGGCTGTAGAGTGTCACAGGTGATTCCCAACTTATTGTATCCCATCAGCATTCCCCATCCCCTCTTCTTAGCCTTATAATTGAGCTCCCCTTTAGCCCTGGATTCATTAAAACATGTAGTATAAATAATACAACGTGATCTCTCAGAAATCTGTGATACTACCACGGATACTTAACTTCAAACTCCGTGGCAGTTCCACGGAATGGCTGAATATTCCGTGGAACTGCCACGGATCCACTTTGCATATATTCTGTTTTCTATACCAACGTGATACAGACGTGTTGCAATTGCGAGTTCGAATCCATGCGGACACTTTGCATATATTCTGTTTTCTACACCAACGTGATACAGACGTGTTGCTTTTTTATCATTTTTTTACTCACTATCACCATGGTTACAAACAATACATTACGAAATAATACAAGTTACATCGAGTTAGAAGCAAGGTTTCTGAGTGGTTAAGGTTAGGTTA
>JACXGM010004539.1:0-14500 GCA_016801145.1 Umbra pygmaea | reverse complement strand
AGAATTAACAGCAAGGTTTCTGAGTGGTTAAGGTTAGGTTAGGGGTTTGTGAAAGGCTTACATCGAATTAACAGCAAGGTCTCACTGTGCGCCAATCGCGGACTTTTCCGTGAAACTGCCACGGAATTTGATCCGTGTACATTTCACAGAATTTTCGGCCATTCCGTGGAACTGTCACGGATTCTGAGGTTCATATTACGTGGCAGTCTCACGGATTTCTAGGAGATCAGGCTGAATAATAAGATAGTGTATGTTTTTTAGAATGCTAAGTGTAATGAATTTAGAAAATAATCAGCTATTAATGAGTTAATAAAAAAGTATTTACAAATGGTTATGCTAGTATACTCAGTTCAATGGCTAGTATACCCAGCCATTACATGTCTTGTAAATAAAACATTACGGTGCAAGTGCTTGTTTATTTTTGTCTTATTATCCTACTGGAAAACAACATGGCACAAAATGATTCGCAGACCAATCAATGAACAAACAATGAGTATCATTTATTTAGTAGCTGATACAAAATTTTCAGTGAATAGTAAAACAAAATGGTGATTCAAACTCGTTGATTGTTGGATTATTTGATTTTTAAACTCTAACAAAACTGATTACACATTGATTACACAATGTTTCTACACTCACCTAAAGGATTATTAGGAACACCATACTAATACTGTGTTTGACCCCCTTTTGCCTTCAGAACTGCTTTAATTCTACGTGGCATTGATTCAACAAGGTGCTGAAAACATTCTTTAGAAATGTTGGCCCATATTGATAGGATAGCATCTTGCAGTTGATGGAGATTTGTGGGATGCACATCCAGGGCACGAAGCTCCCGTTCCACCACATCCCAAAGATGCTCTATTGGGTTGAGATCTGGTGAGTGGGGGCCGTTTTAGTAGAGTGAGCTCATTGTCATGTTCAAGAAACCAATTTGAAATTACTCAAGCTTTGTGACATGGTGCATTATCCTGCTGGAAGTAGCCGTCAGAGGATGGGTACATGTTGGCCATAAAGACATGGACATGGTCAGAAACAATGCTCAGGTAGGCCGTGGCATTTAAACGATGCCCAATTGGCTCTAAGGGGCCTAAAGTGTGCCAAGAAAACATCCCCCACACCATTACAACACCACCACCAGCCTGCACAGTGGTAACAAGGCATGATGGATCCATATTCTCATTCAGTTTATGCCAAATTCTGACTCTACCATCTGAATGTCTAAACAGAAATCAAGACTCATCAGACCAGGCAACATTTTTCCAGTCTTCAACTATCCAATTTTGGTGAGCTCTGGCAAATTGTAGCCTCTTTTTCCTATTTGTAGTGGAGATGAGTGGTTATTTCAGTCAAAGTTGCTCTTCTATCAGCTTGAAGCAGTTGGCCCATTCCCCTCTGACCTCTAGCATCAACAAGGCATTTTCGCCCACAGGACTGCCGCATACTGGATGTTTTTCCCTTTTCACACCATTCTTTGTAAACCCTAGAAAAGGTTGTGCGTAAAAGTAACTGAGCAGATTGTGAAATACTCAGACCGGCCCGTCTGACACCAACAACCATGCCACGCTCAAAATTGCTTAAATCACCTTTCTTTCTCATTCTGACATACAGTTTGGAGTTCAGGAGATTGTCTTGACCAGGACCACACCCCTAAATGCTCTTTTTCCTATTTGTAGTGGAGATGAGTGGTACCCGGTGGGGTCTTCTGCTGTTGTAGCCCATCCGCCTCAAGGTTGTGCGTTTTGTGGCTTCACCAATGCTTTGCTGCATACCTCAGTTGTAACGAGTGGTTATTTCAGTCAAAATCAGCTTGAAGCGGTCGGCCCATTCTCCTCTGACCTCTAGGGTCAACAAGCCATTTTTGCCCACAGGACTGCCGCATACTGGATGTTTTTCCCTTTTCACACCATTCTTCGTAAACCCTAGAAATGGTTGTGCGTGAAAATCCCAGTAACTGAGCAGATATGAAATACTCAGACCGGCCCGTCTGACACCAACAACCATGCCACGCTCAAAATTGCTTAAATCACCTTTCTTTTCCATTCTGACATTCAGTTTGGAGTTCAGGAGATTGTCTTGACCAGGACCACACCCCTAAATGCATTGAAGCAACTGCCATGTGATTGGTTGAGTAGATCATTGCATTAAGGAGAAATTGAACGGGTGTTCCTAATAATCCTTCAAGTGAGTGTATATCTATAATTATATTGTTTATGTTTTTACACTAAGAATTACATTCCACCACAGGAAATTATATATATTTACAGCTTTGCACTTTTTATGTAGACACGTCTGGCCAGTTAATAGCCTATTCAATTCTAAGCTGTATAATAGAGACTTGACAAATAACAGGGAAAACCTGAATAAATGAGTGGAGGAACATAACAAATGCATATGCTGTGGAGGACTTTTTGCTGTCATGGTTTGTGTCCATTTGTCACCTTAGAATGAAGGGTCACGGCAAAGCATTACAAAGTTATTCTCAGTGATGTATTTCATCCCATGATGAAACACTTACATTTTAGTCATTTAGCAGATGCTCTTATACAGAGTGGCTTACAGGAATTACAGGGAAACTTAGGATATAGTGCCTTGCTCAATGAAAGCTACATCTGACACAAAAAATGCATCAAACCGGCAAACTTTAAACTACCTGTTTACTGAGCGATCTGACGCCAATAACAATACTATCCTGATGGGAATGGTCTCTTCCAGGATGACAATGCCCATTGTTACAATACTGTGGCTGAATGGATAATTTTCCTGTTCAACACTGGTCAAACTAAGACCCCATAACAACAGTTTTAAATACTGAATTTGTTGTGAGTAGAATTTGGCCTTAAGTAGCAGTAAGGTTGAATTTGACATCATAAAATATTTTTTGGCATAGAGACAACGTACTGAGGGGCAAATTGCAAAATAAAGAATTGCAGCCGCTAATAGCTCCATAAGTTGTGCATCATTTGCATCCGCTATTTGCCCTATTTTAAGGTTCGATTAACCAAAGATATTGCATTAATTATATGATGGCGCAAACACGCCCACAAAGTTTCGCGTCTGATCGCAATTATCCATGGCAAAGTATAAATAAATGTTGGCTTTGTGCCAAGAACACAGTAGGCAGAACAATTACAGAAAGAAAGAGATGATTTCATTTTCAGAGAAATCAATATCCGCTCACGAGCACGACTGGCACTACGATGTCTTCTTCCGGCTACAATCACTGCTGCAATGATCACTGGAAGTTTTGATTATGATACCTCTAAATAAATGCATGTCCTTTTCAACCAGCTTTACAATGAAGGTAATAATTTCATGCTAACTGTGTGTGACTACTAGCGCCTGCAAATGCATAATTATGACCTAATTTACATGGTCACAAACAACACCGGCGCACGAAGACACTATTTGCTCTGCCACGCATTTAAAGGAGTGTTCCACAGTAAATCAGTTTCATAGTATACAATTTACAAACGTTACCATAGATGATATGTCATATACACGTCTGTTCTTTTTCAATATATCAGAGAAAGTATATTTCAGTTCCTTTCGCATCCACTGGGGTGCTTCTTTATCCGTCTAAACTTGAGCTACCACAACTCCCAGAATTCCAAGCGAATTTAGTGCACGTCCCCGTTTGAAGGCACCGACACAGAACATGGGCAATTCAAAAGCACACCTCTGTAGAGCTTGACGCTAGAAAGTCATACATATTTGTTTTTGAAATTGTAGTCTAATTTCTATTCATCATGCCCGTTTGGTGTTCTGTACCTGGTTGCAGAAATTACAAGCAAGCCCAAAAAGAAGAAGTAATCTTTCACACTTTACATAGGCTATGAAAAGTTAGGGTTTGCAGTCAGCATTTCAGGTCAGAAGATTATGAAAGGGATCTACTTGCTAAATTAACTGGCACTACAGCCCGAAAGCGGCTGAAAAGCAATGCGATCCCATCCATTTTTCTTCATCTAGAAAGAGTAGCCTATATATAGTACGTATAGTAATTTACACAGTCAGCTAGCTACTAAATACAGCTGGCACACTACACATACATCACAATAACATTACCACACAGACACAATGTGTGCTCCATTATCAAGGTACAGAAAATAGGTTTAATAAACTTACTCATCTGTTAATTGTCCTCTTGCTACGTCTCTTTCCATGTGTGCTGGAAAACTTCCGTGATTCAGTGACGCATATGCGGTCGTCAGTCATTTTTGGTTCAAGCCTTACAAGTAAAGCTTGTCCACAATCCCATTCATTGTAACAAGTGCTTTTTTCTACAGTAGACATGGATGGACCTATTCCCACAGAAGCACTTAAACAATTAGAATTTAACCGCGTTTCAACTGGATTATCTGTAGAACGCTGCCTTGTTGAAGCTGAATTTCAAACTCCATTTGTTGTAAATGTTCTTCGGTGTACTCGGGTGCAAACATGTATGGTTGGATGTCACTCAGAATGTAAAAGCAAGTTGTAAAATTCCTCATCTGCCAATCCAGGTTAGTAGCAATTGTGTTACCAGTGACCTTGGTTACAAACTGTTTCACAGAATCCAGAGAACATGCCAGGTGGGCGGGGCTTGGAACAAGGAAGCCAGCGTTGTAGTTCTCTACATACTGAAAAAATCATACCAACTCTGTTTAGCATTAAAACGGCTGATCAAAACGTCAAAAAAGACAAGCTATACCTTAAAAAATCAAGGACAACCGAGGCTTTAAGTGTTAGGTTTGAAAGCCAGATCAGTATAACAAAGATGCTTATTTTCGCGACAGAATAGATGCCTACATTAATTTTTCCTATCTCCACAGTCGATTCATACCATAGGGTGACGTCAGGGTATGAAGTTTCTCCGCGAAATTTCAAATCTTGCTCTTACACTAGCCAGGCATGGGTGAAACATCTCACTGTTCTACAAATGTATGGGAGAAGCTACTAGCACCTCCAGATAGCTGTAGGGTGAAGTATCCCTTTAAGTGGCGCAGTTCACCCATTGCGGGTGCTTTGTAATTTAGACAGTTTTTTTTGCCATATTTAAAAAGCTGCGCAATCCTTTTGTGAATCTGGCCCTGAGTGTGTGCACAGAAAAAACAACCACAAAGCATTTAGATATTCCAAGGAGAACTAGAGCCACCTTGAGGCATTTCGTCTTGAAAGATCCCAAAAGCAATCACACGCCACAAACATACATCATCAAGTAAGATTACAGAAACTGTAAAGTAGCTCTGACTACTGTCCTCTGGTGGAAAGAGTGAGCATGGCGTGCTCTGCCCACGCTCCCATAATTTCTCCTTCAACCAAATCCAATTAGCTGGTCATAGGTGCACCTCTGCTACGCTCAAAGTCCTAAATTATATTACAATTACAACGCCATTGATAAAAGACAATACTGTGCAAAATAAGCACAATGTTTTTTAGAATGGATAATGCACTATATAAAGCAGGTAGAGTTGTGATGTTATCCATTCTGAAAACATTGTGCTTATTTTGTTACAGAATGGATAATGCACTATATAAAGCAGGTAGAGTTGTGATGTTATGTATCGTTAACACAGCATGCTCATCAAAATGAAAGGCATGGATAAGTCATGGAAACAAGCTTCCATTGTTACACATGTGTAACACACATGGTAAAAAGCAGTCTTTGTTACACATTTGTAACAAGCTCAAAAAAGTTATGAACATGTGTAGGTACATACCACAAGTTACATTATATTATCTTATTATTATATGTTACAAGTTGCATTACATTATCCAGTTACATTATGTATTTTCACTGTAACAATGGGTTGTTACACTTGTTACAGTGTACCTACAGTGAGGCAAAAAAGTATTTATCAGCCACCAATTGTGCAGGTTCTCCCACTTAAAAAGATGAGGCCTGTAATTTTCATCATAGGTACTCTTCAACTATGAGAGACACAATTAGAAACTAAATCCAGAAAATCACATTGTAGGATGTAAAACATAGAAAACATAGAAGATGGCTGCTGCTGCTGGCAAACAGCTGTCTTTCTAATTGGCTTTGGCCATGACTCTGGAAGACTTTGTGTTAAGCTTTTCTTTGAGAAAAGGACAAAGAACGGCACTGAAATCATTCTTACAAAATGAAGATGTGTTCATAGTTTTGCCGACCGGGATACTTTGTTGCTCTGGTTGGTTGTAGCGCTGTCCTATTGCGTGCAGAGGGAATTTGAAAGACAACCGTTTATCCCGCCCCTCGGATTGAGCCCTGCCAATGGCGAGTTCCCAGACTCAACATCTTGATGTGGGTTTGGCTTGTCAGGCTAGGAAAATAAGTATTTGGTCAATAACAAAAGTTAATCTCAATACTTTGTTATAAAGGTGAAGGCCCTATTGTTTTCGTAAGGATTATTATTATTCTTCTTCTTTATTATTATTATTTTACTACCTCTCAATAAGCCCACAAAAACCAACATACGCACACTTATAAATTACTTATATAAATAACTTGTATATTAAATGATACAGCGACTACTCCATTAGTGCCTTTTCCCATTGCTTGTAATTCAACAACCAAAAAATTGCAATCTCTTGTCTGAGAGTCTTATGAAATCCTAAAACTAATTATACTCAGTGTCAATTTAAAACAGAATTAGAATGAAAACATACCATTAGGGTCTGCTATTATTAATATTACTAGAGGGTAGGGCACTCCAATTATAACATTTCCAATTATTGGGATAGATGCTGTGGCAGTCTAGCCAGGTCCTACCAGACTCTCGTACGTACGTACGTACATTTCATTTGTACAGAGAGTCTGGCCACTCTCCATGGACAAGCGTTAACTTCCTTGAAGGCGGGTACTATGTTGAAATTTTAAACTATTGGATCTGCCATAACCAATCACTACATTTGGTCGTGACATACTACAACTCAAACTAGCACAGGACATTAACGTCAACGTTCTCATCCACTCACTCGGTTTGCTGATTGGACCGGTAAAAAATTGTTCGGAGAAAACCCAAGAACATGCAGCAAACCCAGACGTAGTACTGAAGGAAAATGAAGTACGTAGGAGGGCGGAGCCAGGCTAGTGGCAGTCTCCAGTTCATTTAGTTTTTCCCCCATGTACATGACATTTGCAATCTAAACAGGAGGGCTGGGTGTGCATTATAGTCAGTCCTGCAATTATATTTTTATTAAATAGTAAGTCTGCCTCCTCATCCAAAATCACCAGCACCTCCCTCTGTCAGCGAAGGCTTGCTGCACTAACGTGAAACATTGCTGTACATAACGCAGAGCTGCCAACTCTCACGCTTTCGCCATGTGACACACGCTTTTGCCTGTTTTCACACGCACTCACGCCACACATTCAATTTCTCATGCACATAAATACGGCCGAGAATGGTTTGTTCCTTTTTCAAACTCCCCGACAGTAGATGGCGCTGACCGTAGATCAGCGCCACTGAACCTGCGCTGCACCCAGAATATGCTCTGCACCCAGAAGTTAGCAACAGAAGAAGAGATACCATTACCGCGAAAGAAAACGGGAGAAGAAATGGTCACTACCTTGAGAATTCTGATGAGCTGGGACTAAGTATGTAACAATGAAATGTCGTCCAATTGAGTACTCACTCTCTAAAACTTTAAATCTTAAAAGAAATTATTTGTTTTGACAGGGTTCAGTACGATGCCCTGTTGAAAGGTTAGCAAGTTTTTTTTCTCTAATTATTGTATATCTTAGCTGAAACACCCTGCGTTTTATGATGAGGTATTTTCATTAATAAACTGCACATGAGCTATTCTTATGTGGCTTCTCCTCAAAGATGCATATGAACTGCTACAGGTTGATGCCTATATACCTAAAACTTAACAACTTGTAACTCTACTTTCATAAATAGGTTTCCCCATCTCCTCCCATACCATGGGCCAGAGGAGGATGACCTTCTGTGTGAGGAGTTTCTAAATTTTCTGACCATGCCAATGTCAAACTGAAATGGAAAGCTTCTGGGCTGAAATGGCAACCAGGAAACATAAGGTAAACATTTTTGGTTTGTTTTGTCTTTCCTTTTGGCAGGTGTGTTTTGGCTACATCTGTTGCTTAAAATTGTTGCGTGCATCTATGTGTCATGCATGTTGCAAATTATACATGTTTTATCTAATCAAAAATCAAGGTATGTTTTTCCATTGTGCTTTGGTGCATTTTCCATAGGTGACAAGAGCCAAAGAATTTGAGAGGCTTGTTGCTGTCGCCAAGCTCGTCCTGGTGTTGCCCCATGCAAATGCAGATGCTGACAGGGTGTTTTCAGTTGTGGGACTGAACAAAACCAGGAGAAGAAAACAGCCTAGCATTGGATGGCACCCTGTCCTCAATAATGACCATAAAGATGGCCAATCTGGAGCCCTGCTTCAAATGGGAGCCCCCCTCCGAGGTCATCAAGGCCTCCGAGAAGGCCACAGGCCAGTATAACCATGCCCACAGATCATAGACAATGACTTTATCCAGCTTCTGATCTGCATCTGATACTGATTATGCCTCATTTGGTTGTAATTTTTGTAATGCATTAATCTGTTTTATGCTTGGAAAAAGTTGTACTGTTTAAGTAGTTTAAGCACTTTGTTTGTTGCACTTATTTGTTTCTGATGGACCATTTGGTGGGCTTTGTATGAAGAACAATGTCCCTCCCTAACTAATCTTCTGTCGTTTTTGGCTGAACATAAATCATTAAGTGCTCATAAGAATACAATTATTCACAACATGGGTTAGGTTTCAGTTAAAAACTTGTTTAATACTATTCTAATCCAAATATCAATCAACCTACCTACTGTAGGTCAAATTTTAAACACTGGTCTATGAATAAGGCTTTATTGTGGTACTTAGGCATTTAGACACACAAAAACATTTTCTGGTGGAATGTTAAGCTCAAGTCTAGAAGGCCGTACAAGTCATGATGCCAAACATGAATAAGAGTAATTTCAGGTATTGCACATCTTTAGCAGACCACTCAAAAATCCACTAGAATGCAGGAAATCACATTACTTAATTTAAAATTTCCTGGGGATGGACCTTCAGCTATGTCTGCTTCACAGAATGTAACTAATATTGTCCATCTTCAATAGGCTGCCCCTATCAACGGCTTTGGGCCTCCCCACAAACCACCAGAATGCAGGGTACAACATGGGTACAACATCAAATTAATTACAATTCTCTGATATCTGAGCCAACAACCTGCGTGCAAGGCATAATTTTGGTCACCCCTGACAAAATCTCACTCCAAGGTTTTTTGAAAAGTTGGCAGCTCTGATAACGTGCTGTCACATGAATCACACAAGTGTGCAAGCACTATATAGGACTATGCATTTAACTACTAATGCTATCTGTGTCTTTTTAATGAACAAGGTCTCCCTACCGCTAATTGACTAAAAGCTGTGAAGTTAGTTAGCTGCACAAGCGCTATGTAGCTAACCTACCTGCATTATTAGCGTTAGTTACTGTAGCTAGCTACCTAGCTACCTTGTTAAGATGTCAGCAGAAAAGCTAGAAAACTATGACAGTGTTGGTTAGCTATGTGCTTGAGTAGCCCCTTTTCAAACATGAAAAAACACGGTAGCATAATGAGAGTCCCTACATGCTAACAGAAGAATTGAGAACTTTGCACGTGTACAGACAGTTTATTAGAAATATAGTTTAAAAGACATTTACCGTTCGTGTCTACAAGGCAGCCGCCACCTTCGAAAACAGACTCGACCAGTCAAACCACAAACTCTGTGCTATGTGAGCTGAACTGTGAACTCTTACATAGGAAGTAATTGTAATTGTTACATTTTGTGTCTATGTTAGTTATGTATAAAGAGTAAAAAAGTCACATAGCCTACATCATGCATCACTAAAATGGCTATTTTATGCAGGTTAATAAACCAAATGTTTAAAATAACTACATGAACTGGATAATGTGCCACAGGATTGGTTTCATACATTTGATAAGTAATGACCAGTCATTCCTACTCATTTACCTTACCTCTCTATCCTGGTTATATGTTGACTGCTAAAGTGCTTTTACTCTGTCCTTCTGCACTACTGTACCTGCCTCTGACTGGCTGGCAGCACTTTCTGCAGAGAATAGACAAATGCAGTGTTGATTAATGTGCACATTATGTTGACAACTAAACAATAATTAATAACACATGGAATAATCGGATTCTGGAAATAATAGGGATTGACGGTTGGATAGCTATCCTATATGTGTAACTTGCACTTCAATATTTAGTCACATTCACCACAAAACATCGGTTTAAATTGAATAAAGCAATGTTAAAGGAAACAGCTTTAAAACGATGTGCAACTTGTGTAATAACTCTTAATGTTAAGCTCAGAAGAGCCAGTTAATGAAGATAGCTACCCCGATCAGCTGAGAAAAGCCCGCCGTTCGTTGTTCATTTTCAGCGCGATGTGCACACAGCATGCTTCTGTGTGTTGCAAACTAAGTTCTCCTGTCCAGTGAATAATATATTGTATTTAACACAAAATTGTAGATTGCTTGCAACTCCAATTCCAGCGTACGAATAAATAGGTGTTGATAAATAAGACGGTTGAAATCAATCGTAATTTAAATATCACGCCCACATATATGCTCGGGTTAGAGGCCTCGCCCTTAGAATTTACGACATGGATAAGCAACAACCGGCAAAGAAAATGAATTTCTCTGACTTAGAAATAGAGACGCTCAGGTCTCAGGTGCAGGCCAACCGCTTGGTTTTATTAGGAAGCTTAAAATCAGGCATTGATTGTTAAAGAAAAATGTGGTGTTGACTAAGGTTACTGCTACAGTCATTGAAAGTGATTAATGAGAACCTGAAGTGCATTTCAAATAAATTAATTATTTTCACTATACATACATAGCACTTAATATATTTGAAGCGCAGAATAAGATCCTGTCTCCTTCGTAGATCCCCCAATGATGGCTGTTGTGGCCACTGGTTGCACATTGAATGGCACCGTTCTCCGCAATATTGTGGAGAACCCCGAATGCCATATTTATGTTGCAGGCCTGCTCTTGGGTGTACCCCCACACCCCGCTTACCCAAGACAGAGCCACCTGCCCTTGAGCAAACCTATACATCACTCCCCTGTGGTTTGTTTGTGTGTGTGCGCACTGTTGAACCTACACTCCTGCTTGCTTGGGGACTTGCAAGCGGTGTTATAAGGTACTCAGTCAGGGCATAACCTTTGTCACCTAGAGGAATCACATCTAACCATTCAACAAAGAACTATGTAGAACTATTATAATAATTGTACGCGTAATAACTCACAGTGGAGATGACTCCAGCCATGCAGTGCGCCCTCCTATAGCCTTGTTCCAACGCTGCAGTTTAAAAAAATAAGAGTTGCGCGTCCCACCCGGCCACCGGGCTACCATATTCAGAACAAACATCCTGGCATCACATATGATTTGAATGTTGATTGAAGTAAATTTTTTTGCGATTGATGAATGCATAATCATTCATGGATGGTGGCTACAGACGCAGTCAATCGCCCAATCACATTTGGAAACCCAGCAATCTCATAAAATTGTCTTTTAATCATCTGCTGAGCAGAAACATATGGAAATTGAATATACCAGAAATGGACTTCATAGCCGCCAAAACTGCTGGCATACTTTGACTTTTGTTGGCTGTGATATACCAGACCTGTCCCTGATCTCCCGCTGAAAGGTCCCGGTGGCCAAAAACCCCAATGTAGAGAGCGGGCATTAAGGTCCTCTAACAGAGCCAGATCTACCATCGCTTCGACTTCAGGACTGCCAAAGCGCTTGTTTAAACAGGCGACTGAATAAACATTTCACCACTCACATACAAATCTAACCTAATATATATTTATATTAATATATTTATTATTTGATGGAAATTGTTGTTTGTCTATTTTCCGCCCTCATGTTCTAGGCCACCTCGAAGTGAAAGGGAAAAACATACTACTTAATAGCAATGTGCTGTATACAATTAATTCGTAATTCGGAAATGTAACTTGCAATATAGTGTAGTTGTGCTGCACACACATTCATGATCCACCCTAACTAATAGCTCTCCACCCTCTGCAGCCTCCACCCAAAGACGCCCACGTTTCTCCTTTACCCATTGTTGAGGCTATCCTATAAACCTCGGCAAGGATGGCATGGTGTTCTCAACGCGTAGCAGAAAATATCTTAGGTACAGACATTGATTTTATTTTGGGTGATGTTCCCATTTATTATAAAGGTAGAAAGGCTATGTTTTTACATAAAATACGATTTCACCCTTGTGCTGGTTTATAAAGTGCTATGGCTTGCTGTCATTAAAATGGGTGCCCACGGCTAAGGTAAGAACTGTGTGTTCCCCGACATCCACACCTTCCTTTGCTAATTACAACACCTGTAAATATACCCAAATCCCAGTGACGTGCCACACCCAGTGCCATACTCCCCCAAGTGACTAAAATAAATAATAGCTAAATTTAACTAACAAAAAGGGTGGATATAAATGGCTCCTACACCCCAGCCCCATAATTGTGAGTATTTGCTTTAACCACAATTACCCAAGTTACCTACTTTAAACTAAAGGAGCCATTTGTGCAGAACTAATCTAAGTAAAACCATCTTCTTGAGCCTATGGTCTGTGGTCAGGTCATCTCTAATACTTCAGCTTCCATCAAAAGGCAGATCTTCGTTACAGGCCGGTGCAGGTGACCCGTTTTAGTCTTCAGCTGAACTCAACGAACAAAGCCTTTCTTGTCGGGGTACATCTGTATAATTCTTCCCATCAACCAGGCCCCCCGTGGAGCTACAGGATCCATTATGACCACAATGTCTCCAATGGAAAAGCTTCTTTTTGGTCTCATCCACTTCTGTCTCTACTGGAGTAGGGGTAAGTATTCCCTCACCCAGCGTTTCGAAAAGAGGTCAGATAGGAACTGCACCTGCCTCCATCTTCTCTTCATGTACAGATTACAAAAGAGCCCAGGAGGGAGGTGTGGCTTTGACTTTAGGAGCAAGATGTGGTTAGGTGTAAGTGCTTCAAGGTCATTTGCATCATCAGAGGACTTTGTGATGGGACGACTATTAAAAATGGCTTCGACTTCACAAAGAATGGTGTGAAACCTTTCATCATCCAGTGTTTGTAGTCTAAGCGTGGAAGAAAGGACCCTCTTCACAAGACCAATAAGACGCTCCCAAACCCCGCCATGGTGAGGCCCGGCCGGAGGGTTAAAGGACCATGTTAGACCACTCTGCAATAAGGCATGCTGAATCTCCTGCTGATCCAACTCAGCAATGGCTTCCCTTAACTCCCTCTCCGCTCCTATGAAGTTGGTGCCGTTATCTGATGTCAGGTGTGTCACCTGACCTCTGCGACACATGAACCGGCGAATGGCATTTATGCATGAGTCAGTATCTAAAGCATAAGCAACTTTGAGATGAACGGCCCTACTCGCCATGCAGGTAATGAGGACGCCGTAGCGCTTCACTCTGCCCCGACCTTTCTTCACCTCCATCGGCCCAAAGTAGTCGACTCCGACATTTGTGAAAGCAGGTAAGTCTGACACAATTCTCTCTATTGGTAGGTCGGCCATTTTCTGTTCACCTGTCTTTCCTCTGAGGCAGCAACACACTACGCACTCAGAGATGACCTTCCTGCAGGCATGGGTAATCCAGTATTGCTTCCTGAGAGAAGAGAGCATGTGACTTCTACCTGCATGACCCAGCTGCTGATGGATATGCTTCAAGAGAAGTTTAGACACATGTTGCTCTTTGGAAAGAATGACAGGATGTTTTTCCATTTCAGGCATGGCAGCCCTAGAGAGCCTTCCTCCCACCCGCAACAATTGGTCCTCCAACACGGGGTCTAACTTGTAGAGGTCACTGCTTCGTTTGACAAATCCTCTGTCTTTCAAAACAGCAATCTCATCAGAAAACCTCTCTTGTTGGAAAAAACAGATGATGGCACCTTCTGCCCTCTCAAGGTCACCTGTTGTCAGTGACTGTCCATGAAATGCCAATTTTTCCCTTTGCATCTCAACATGAAGGTGGTCATTTCTTCGGCCTCCATTGTCACAGCCAATGCTTTCAGGGGGTTTAAGACACATTCTCCTTTGGGACAAGGTTAGAAGCACATCTCTAATTTTCAGCATCCATGCCACAGACGTTTTCAGCTTCTTAAAAGTGGCTTAAAAACACTTTTGTTGCATTCAGTGGCCTATGGGAGACAAAAGCATTCACCAGTTGGTCTTTCTTCACCTCAGGGTCATCCTCAGGAATCAAAGGATGTTCAACAATGGTCTTAGGCCATTCCACTTGCCCCCTCAAGAGAAATTCTGGTCCCTTCAGCCACCGCTCGCATGCAAGGAACTCCTCAGCACTTAGACCTCTGGATGCCTCATCTGCCGGGTTCAGTCTTGTGCCAATGTGTCTCCACTGTGCAACATCTGTTTCATTTGTGATTACAGCCACCCTGTTGGCCACAAACGTATGAAACCTCCTGGTCTCATTTCCAATATACTTTAAAACAGTTG
>JACXGM010004538.1:13539-37775 GCA_016801145.1 Umbra pygmaea | reverse complement strand
TGAACAAGGTGGTTATACCACGGCTAGTCACACTATAGAATTTGCGTACACGAAGTCAGACCAGACGTGAGATTTCATCGCAGCCTACGATCACGTTCAAATTGATAAATCCCTTGCTTTGCGTAAGAATCGCCGTACGCCCGTCGTACGCCTGTTTTAGGTCGTACGCACGTTTCATAAATGAGGGCCATTGTGAGGAGAGATGAATTGACCACACATTCACACTTTCCCATCAAGCTTCGTTCATTCTCAGGTGCGGTCCCCAGACCCAATAGTGAGACAGACTACGACACATGGCGTTCACATGTTGAGCTTCTCAGGAAAGACCCCACCCTGTCTAATCTTCAGAAAGCACAGAAAATCTTTGAAAGTTTACTTTCCCCTGCAGCAGATATTGTCAAAAGGCTAAGCCCTGACGCTACTCCTGAAACCTACCTTCAACTGCTGGATGCAGCCTTTGGAACTGTTGAGGACGGTGAGGAGCTTTTTGCCCAGTTTATGAATACTCTTCAGGATCCTGGTGAAAAGGCCTCTACTTACCTCTGCCGCCTTCAAGCTGCCCTGAACCTTGCTGTTAAGAGAGGAGGAGCTGCTGCTGGAGAAGCAGATAGACACATCCTCAAACAGTTTTGTCGTGAGTGTTGGGACAACCCCTTGCTCTCTGACCTCAACCTCAAAGAAAAGAAATGTCACCCACCAGCATTTTCAGAGCTCCTGTTATTAACTCGAACTGAGGAGGATAGGCAGGCAGCTAAAGCCACACTTATGAAGAAGCACCTTGGCTCACAACGACAGCGGGTCATGGCAAGTTTTCATAGTGCATGTGTCTGCAGTCAACAAGCAGCTTTCCAGCCTTAGTCCGACCCATTGACAGAGCTTAAACAGCAGGTGGCATCTCTGCAGAGCCAACTTACCACGTTGATGTCTAAGAAATCCAAGTCCCCGAAGACCAAGGAGAACACTGAACATCCATCGGGTGGGACAGCATCTAAACTTGACTCTAGATAGAGCACCAAGCTGGAAACCTACCACCTCAAAAACAAGCACCCAGCCGAGACCTTGGTATTGTTTCAACTGTGGCGAAGATGGCCACAACTCCTCAGCTTGCAGTAACCATCCAAATCCCACTCTCGTCAATGAAAAACGGGATCAATTGAGGGAAAAGCGTTGCCTCTGGGAGGCAAAAGAACACTCACCAGACAATAGGGATTTTTAGATGAAGTCTCAGTTGCAGGGCAAACTGAGGCTAAAGCAGTTCACCAAATTAAGTGCTGCCTTGAACCAAACTAATGTTAGAAAACACCCCTTCAGAGTCCCGAAAAACTTATAGGCACGAAAAGTACAGGCCAAGTTACCATCCAGGGCAAACATTTCAGCTGTCTCCTTGATAAGTTTCGCAAGTAACCACAGTCACAAAGTCTTTCTATGATGAATACCTACTTGAGCAACAGATCGAACCACTCTGGAAGTTGAATGGGCAAATGGTCAATCTGTGCCCTACCTTGGATATGTTGAAGTCACAATCACCTTCCCAAAACAGTTCCTTGGAGCTGAATTTGAAATCCCAACGTTGGCCTTGGTTGTTCCAGACACCGGCACCGGCACAGGGAAACTAGATACTGGTTGGTACAAACACACTTGATGTAGCGTATGGGAAGTGCATAGAGAAAAGTCCAGCAAGTCACCTTCCTATCCCAAACGGCTACAGGACAGTGCTGAAAGTACTTCAACTGCAACAGGAACAAAGCCATGACAGTAACATCGGACTGGTGAGGATGCAAGGCAGAGACAGAAAACTCATCCCAGCTGGAGGAACAGTTGTTCTAGAGGGAGAGGCATCAGTTAAAGCGTTCCATAGTGAGAGGTCTGCTATCATGGAGTACCCTTCATCCTCTTCTCTGCCTGGAGGGCTGCTAGTAAAGCCCTGCCTCGTTGATCTACCCGGCAGACTACCAGTTGTGGTGTCAAATTAGTCAGACCACGACATTATTATCCCAGCTAAGGGTGTGATTGCTGAGCTCAGTGCAATCCAGGCCATTCTGTCTCACAAACAGAGCATGACCAATCCATCTGAACCCAAACACTCCAAGGCAGCTGACCTAGCCTTTAACTTTGGTGAGTCCCTGGACTCTCCAGAATGGAAAGACAGAATTACTTGAAAATTGACCTCATGCCTGAGGTCTTCGCCCTGAACGACACTGACTTTGGGAGAACAGACCAAGTCAAGCATCATATCAAACTGTCTGATGAAACACCATTCAAACTCAGAGCTCGGCCGATACACCCACACGATGTAGAAGCTGTTCGTCAACATCTTCAAGAGCTTCTCGATGCTGGGGTGATTCGTGAAAGTGGGTCTCCATTCTCCTCTTCAATCATTGTACTCAGGAAGAAGAATGGCCAGGTACACCTCTGTATTGACTACAGGAAACTGAACCTGCAGACGGTGAAAGACGACTATGCACTTCCAAGGATGGATGACACATTTATAGCACTCTCTGGTTCCAAGTGGTTCAGTGTCCTCGATCTAAAGTCTGGCTACTATCAAATTGAAGTTGACGAGGTTGACAAGCCAAAGACTGCCTTTGTATGCTCACTTGGTTTCTGAGAGTTTAATCGCATGCCTCTTGGGAGTGACAAACGTGCCTTCCAGAGACTGATGGAAAAGTGCATTGGAGAAATGAACTTGAAGGAAGTTGTCATTTTCCTGAATGACTTGATAGTCTTCTCGAAAACTTTAGAAGATCATCAAGCCAGACTCACCAAGGTTCTCAACCGCTTGAAGGAGTATGGGCTTAAGCTGTCCCTGGAAAAATGTAGATTCTTTCAGTCCTCAGTTTGGTACTTGGGGCATGTGGTCTCAGAGCAGGGAGTGGAGACAGACCCGGAAAAGATTGCAGCGCTAAAGACCTGGCCAGTCCCTCAGTATCTAAAAGAGTTGAAAGCCTTCCTTGGATTCTGTTTTATAGGAAGGTATTATAGGAAGTTCATTAAAGGCTATTCAAGTATAATGAAACCCCTGACTGACTTAACATCTGGCTACCCACTTCTAGGGAAGCACCCTAAGTCCAAGGAATGGAATGGCCAATACTACCACCCCAAAGAACCATTTTTGAACCGTTGGACTCCTGCCTGCCAACAGGCATTCGAGATGATCATTGGCAGGTTGACAATGACCCCAGTTTTGGCCTTCGCAAATCCTGCACTCCCTTACATCCTTCACACGGATGCAAGTTCCACTGGCCTAAGAGCGGCCTTATATCAGGAGCAGGAGGGAAAGCTGCGTGTCCTCGCCTACGCAAGCAGAGGGTTATCATGTAGTGAGTCCCATTATCCAGCTCACAAGCTTGAGTTTTTAGCACTGAAATGATCTGTAACAGAGAAGTTCAGTGACTACCTCTATGGCGATTAGTTCACAGTAGTCACCGAGCAACCCCCTCACCTACATACTTACCTCAGCCAATCTCGATGCAACCAGCTACAGGTGGTTAGCTGCTCTATCTACCTTCTCCTTTAAGCTCCAGTACCACCTTGGGAAGCAAAATGGAGATGCTGATGCACTATCGCGACATCCCATGGTGACCTGCGTGATGACCCCCCATCTCAAAAAGAATGAGATAGGATCCACCAGTTCACACAACACCATCTATCAGATCCAGATAACATTGAGGCTGTGGATCAATGGGTTGTTGGTGCCATCTGTGAGAGGCAACTTATTTATTGTGCCAATGACAGAATGGGCAGAGATGGAGGCATCTCTCTCTGGGGATTGCCTTGCCATCTCTGGGGATGCTGTACCTGACAGCCTTGAGCAGGAAGATAAGCTTGGAGAGCTTCCCATCGTCCCACAGCTATCAGAAGCAGAACTCAGAGACAAACAGAGAGCTGACCAGTGTATTAAACATGTGATCTCCCAGATTGAGCGTGGTGAGACACTGCCACCCGCTGTGAGGGTTATGCTTCCAGACCTACCTCTGTTGCTGAGAGAGTTGACCAGGCTTGAACTGCGGAAGGGCATCCTTATCAGAGCTTCTGTCCAACCATTGCACCTGCTGACCCCCCCCCCTCACATGTACACTACCTTTCCCTATCTGATCCGTTACTTTAGTATTTTCCAAATAAGCACCTTTGTGTATATACGGACTTGAATATTATATTATTTTAATTACATTATTGTTATTTGTTATTTGCACAGTTACCATTTGCACTGTCATACTAGTGTTAACTTATTACATTGTATCTGCCTGCTACTCTGTACACTACATTCAACTGCATTCAACTGCACATTCAACTGCACTTTTCTATCTTTCCCCCTTATCGTACCCTTTGTGTTATTCTTGTGTATTTGTATTCATGTGTAACTCTGTCTGTACTTGCACCTTTGCTTTATCTTGGCCAGGTTGCCGTTTTAAATGAGAATTTGTTCTCAACGTGCCCACCTGGTTAAATAAAGGTTAAATAAATAAAATAATAAATTCTCTATAGAACATGCCAAGAAGAAGGCCACACACAGTACCAGCTAGTCTTACCTGAAGAACTTTGTGAGATGGTCTTAATGAGCCTGCATGACAACATGGGTCATATGGGAAAAGACCGCATGCTGGACTTGGTCAGAGCCTGATTCTACTGGCCGAGGATGGCCTCTGACATTGAGAAGAAAGTCAAGATGTGTAACAGAGGTGTGCTCAGGAAAACTTTACCTGAGAGGGCAGCACCTTTAGTGAACATCATGAGAACAAGACCGCTTGAACTGGTCTGCATGGACTTCTAGTCCATTGAACCGGACAGAAGTAACACAAAGGACATTCTCGTGATCACAGACCACTTCACAAAATACGCCGTGACTATCCCAACACCAAACCAAAAGGCTCAAACGGTTGCTAAGTGCTTATGGGACAATTTCATCGTCCAGTATGGTATTCCAGAGAAGCTGCACAGTGATCAAGGTCCTGATTTTGAGTTGCCGCTAATCAAACAACTGTGTGAAGTTGCAGGCATACAGAAAATTCGAACAACTCCGTATAAGCCAAGGGGCAACCCGGTGGAACGTTTTAACCGCACTCTGTTAGACATGCTGGGTACTCTGGAAAACCAGGAAAAGTCACACTGGAAGGACTTCGTGAAGCCTTTGGTCCATGTGTACAATTGTGCCAGAAGTGAAGTGACTGGGTTCACACCATATGAGTTAATGTTTGGACGCCAGCCACGCCTGGCGGTTGACCTTGCATTCGGCTTACCTGTCAAAGAAGAGCAACAGAAGTCACACTCTCAGTATGCAAATCACTTCAAATCCCACCTTGAGGAGAGCTACAAAATAGCAACAAGGAGTGCTGCCAAGGTAGCTGAAAATAACAAAACAAGGTTTGACAAGCGTGTGACTCCTTCTGCTATGGACATTGGAGACAGAGTACTTGTCAGGAACGTACGTATTCGTGGAAAACACAAGCTCGCTGATAAATGGGAGTCCACTGTCTGTGTGGAAGTGAGGAAAGCTGGAGATCTCCCCATCTATACAGTAGAACCAGAGACCGGAGAAGGCCCTTGGCGCACGCTGCATCGAGACCTTTTGCTCCCATGTGGGTTCCTCCATCTAAATCCAGAAGAGCAACTCAAACCACTCGAGCAGCGCAAGACACACCAGAAACTTTGCAGCGACCCAAGAGAAGTTGCTCAGTCCTCAGATGAGGGTGATATAATTCCTGTTACCTGGTCCCAAAGAGAACCAGTTCCAGAGGTAACCAGATACATTGTCTTGCGAGATGTTCCAAGACACCATGGTCCAAACCATTATAAAGAGAATCTGACGACAAACCTCAACAAGGTGATGTTCCAGCTAGTGCGAGTAGACTATCTGATGTTACTCCAGTCAACCGAGTAACACTGAACCTGAACTTACCTGGAAATGACCCTGTGGAAATAAAAGACCTACCTGGAAATGAACCTGTGGAAAGAGAGACAAACTTACCAGACAATGACGACCTTGTGAAAAACTTGGATGAGGACTGTTCTGAACAACTTCCAGTTCTCTCCAACATGCCAGAATGTGATGAGACAAATATCCTTGAAAATGAAGGAATTGAGGAGATTAAGGAGACTGAGGAACATGCAGATACTGATGACCTGATCAGGAGATCTGAGAGGAATCGTCAGCCACCCAAGCGGCTGGACAACACTGAACTGGGAACCCACTTAGTCACAGTGGTGAAGTCACTCTTTCAAGGGCTTACTACTCGTGGAAAGACATCATAAGTGAGAGTGATGCATCAGCTCATTTCCCCATTCTGTCCCCTCCGGTGATAACCGTGTGAACATTGCCATACACAGGGACATGCATAAGTTTGGAGGGGAGAATGTAACCCGCACAAGGATATAAAATTCGAAAGATTATCTCATACCAAATATTAAAATATTGTTTATCCATTAGGTTGAAAGCAGTGACAGAAAGAAATAAGCCGCATGACTAGGAAAGCTTCTCAAGATATCTCCGGTAAGGATGCTAATACTAATGCTAGTGTTATGCTGACAGTGCTAGCTCCATTATGGCGCAGATTACCGTTCATCTAAAACCAATCAGAGTTGTGATCCTGATTCGCAGATCTTTGATAGTTTTCACTAAAGCTAAAACATGTTCACAATATATACAGTATATATATATATATATATATATATGGTCTATGTATATATATATATATATATATATATATATATATATATATATAAACCCTTGTATGGTGTTTGTATTTGCATTAAAAATATAGTTTACATTAGGTTAGATCTGGAAGGACCACCCCCTGTATTTTAGTTAGGAAGCCTCACTCGTCTACCAGTTTTGTTTTGTGTATTTATGTTTGGGATATAGCACAGGTTAGGGGGGGCTTTTTGTATTTTACTTTCTTTGCTTTGGTCCTGTCCCACCCAATCTTCCAACCTATTATTCATTATTATTTACTGTGGCAATAAATGGCCTTTGTTTAAACGGTACAGCTTTGTGTTCTTACTCACACCCATGACCCCATACTGTACCTCTTTTGCTACCTACTGGTGTTCCCTGAGCGGTGGGTTGTCAGGTCCCCCTCCTAATGTTTTTGTAATGTTTACAGGTTTAAACCTATTTTAGTAAAACTTACTTACAATTAATCTCTTCCTGATTCTGATTCGTATTAGCCTATAATTGCAACTATCACTTTTATTATTTTTTATAATATTTATTATCTTAACTTGATTGTTGATGTTACTAGTTGTTTTTATTTCTAAACTTGCTTCTGCAATTTAAAATGTAATTTGTTAAAGATTCATAATTAAAACAATACAAAGAACCATACAGGCTGTTGCTTTCCATCACCTGCAGGTGGCAGTGTGACAAGATAGCCATTATAATACCACAAAAACTAATTTCAGTAAGTGATGCCAATGTCCCTGTAAATGAAAATATCTGCATAGTTGCTCTTAATTTGAATTAAAAATGAGGCTGTCTTCTTTGAACAGTTGAAAAGTGGTTTGATGTTTCTTTTAAGTCATTCAACAAAAACACTATTTAATTTTGTAATTTTCTCAAATTCACAGAAGAAATCTAAACATTTTTTAATTCGAAAGGCTGTGCAACATGTGGGTGTCCTCTCTGAACAATTGAAAGTGGTTTGAGGTTTCTAAGTTATTAAAAAAAGCTATTGAATTTTGTAATTTTCAAAGATTCACCAAAATAAATCTAAACTTTTTTATTCCAAAGGCTATGCAACATGTGGGTGTCCTTTCTGAACAATTTAAAAAATCAGTTGAATTGCAATGAATTGCTAAGTCCCTCTTTGCAATGAAATTTAACAAAAATCCCCCAAAAATATTTCCAGTGCAATTCAGCCCTGCCACAAAAGGACCAGCTGCCATGAAGTCAGTGATTGTCTCGTTAACACAGATGAGAGTGTTGACGAGGACAAGGCTGGAGTTCAATGCCTGATTGAGTTAGAAAAACAGACTGGAAGCTTTAAAAAGGAGGGTGGTGCTGATTGATTGATTAATTTATTTTATGTGACGCATTTTTGTTGTAAGAAATGATACAGCTTTGCACCATACGTTAAAAGAAACAAAACAAAGTCAGGATAACACAATAAAGCCCTGGGGCTTATTTCCATTGTGATCCATTAGGGGGAAGAGCAAGTGGCAGCAGATCAAGCATCAATCATCACATCCATACATATATTTTAAATAGATCTATTATATATATTAAATAGATCTAGTAACTGTGAAAATCTTTTACTCTGTTAAAATAATTAATAAAATATTTGGGGACAGCCCCATGCACAGTCCTATGTACCATGCACATGTGAATCTGAGAGACACGATCTTCTACATTTAACCACCCAATAGACTCAAAATGTGAAATGTCAAGATGAGATCTCATGGGAAGGTTCAGAATGAGCCTTATAACCCTATTTTGAGCAGTCTGAAGCCTATGTTTCAACTGCTTTAAAACACCATTATACCATGAGCAGCATGCATAGTCATAATAAGGCTGAACTAAAGCACTTCCCAGAGTTAAAATTGCTTTCTTGTCCGGAAACCTTGAGATTCTGGCCAAGAAACGTACTCTTTGATTTACCTTGGCTAGTACCTTTTGTGCTTGGCCCACTCCAGATAAGTGGGAGTCCAGCATACAACCAAGGTAACAAACTGAGTATTTTACATTAATCTCGTTATCTCCGGCCAAGACCTTAAAACCAGGCAATCTTTTCAGGTTTATCTTTGACCCAAAACAGTATGGCTTCAGTTTTCCCTAAGTGAAGCGATAGCCTATTGTCAGACATCCACCTACTGACATTCAATAGTTCTACACTGAGAGTACTTTCAACTATGTTCTTATCTTTATGTGAGACCAATAATGCAGAATCATCTGCATATAAAAAAAGTTCACATGAACATACAGACATAAGGTCATTTATATATAGAAGGAAAAAAAGTGGACCCAAAACACTCCCTTGAGGGACCCCACAGTCTATACTTTGTGGTTGAGACATTGTTCCCCCAATATCCACCACCTGTTTCCTATCCTTTAGATAAGAACTCACCCATCTGACTGCTAAATCATTAAAACCAATGGCTTTTAGTTTGCATACCAAAATGCCATGATCAACGGTGTCAAAGGCCTTCTGTAGGTCTAACATGACCATACCACAAAAATTACCTTTATCTACCTCCCTCCTGATGTAGTCAGTCAGATTCAGTAAACAGGTGTCAGTTGAATGAGATTCACGAAAGCCAGACTGGAACTCACAGAGTAAAATGTGTGAAACAGGTTTATAGTTTCCATGGTCTAATCTACTCCCTTTCTTGTAAAGTGGAATCACTCTGGCAAGCTTAAAATCATTGGGGAAATGTCCTTGCTCTATAGACATATTTATGATATGGGTGATACATGGGGTGATAACCTCAGCAGCATCTTTTAAAAATCTAGATGGAATATTGTCAAAGCTTTAAAGCTATTTAGATTTCTAAGCTTCTCAAGTACTCCTGCCTCTGAAACCTTTTCAAAAGAGAAGCCATCTGCTTTGACCTAATGCTGAGAATAAAAGTCAAGGACGTGACTTTCACCATACTGCCCTGACTGGTCAGGTAGTTTTTCCACCAGTTTACTAGCAACTGATGAGAAGTAGTTGTTAAAACTATCTGCCACTGTCACCTTTTCTGCTGTAACATTATTCCACAAATCAAGAGTTATGTTACTGGTTTTTGTTTTCAACCTGTTACTATAACCAAGCTGCTTAACGGACTTCCATAACTTACAGTGCCTTGCGAAAGTATTTGGCCCCCTTGAACTTTTCGACCTTTTGCCACATTTCAGGCTTCAAACATAAAGATATGAAACTGTAATTTTTTGTGAAGAATCAACAACAAGTGGGACACAATCATGAAGTGGAACGAAATTTATTGGATATTTCAAACCTTTTTAAGAAATAAAAAACGGAAAAATTGGGCATGCAAAATTATTCAGCCCCCTTAAGTTAATACTTTGTAGTGCCACCTTTTGCTGCGATTACAGCTATAAGTCGCTTGGGGTATGTCTCTATCAGTTTAGCACATCGAGAGACTGAAATTTTTGCCCATTCTTTCTTGCAAAACAGCTCGAGCTTAGTGAGGTTGGATGGAGAGCGTTTGTGCACAGCAGTTTTCAGTTCTTTTCACAGATTCTTGATTGGATTCAGGTCTGGACTTTGACTTTGGCATTCTAACACCTAGATATGTTTACTTGTGAACCATTCCATTGTAGATTTTGCTTTATGTTTTGGATCATTGTCTTGTTGGAAGACAAATCTACGTCCCAGTCTCAGGTCTTTTGCAGACTCCATCAGGTTTTCTTCCAGAATGGTCCTGTATTTGGCTCCATCCATCTTCCCATGAATTTTAGCCATCTTCCCTGTCCCTGCTGAAGAAAAACAGGCCCAAAGCATGATGCTGCCACCACCATGTTTGACAGTGGGGATGGTGTGTTCAGGGTGATGAGCTGTGTTGCTTTCACGCCAAACATAACGTTTTGCATTGTTGCCAAAAAGTTCCATTTTGGTTTCATCTGACCAGAGCACCTTCTTCCACATGTTTGGTGTGTCGCCCAGGTGGCTTGTGGCAAACTTTAATCAACACTTTTTATGGATATCTTTCAGAAATGGCTTTCTTCTTGCCACTCTTCCACAAAGCCCAGATTTGTGCAGTATACGTCTGATTGTTGTCCTATGGACAGACTCGCCCACCTCAGCTGTAGATCTCTGCAGTTAATCCAGAGTGATCATGGGCCTCTTGGCTGCATCTCTGTTCAGTCATCTCCTTGTATGAGCTGAAAGTTTAGAGGGACGGCCGGGTCTTGGTAGATTTGCAGTGGTCTGATACTCCTTCCATTTCAATATTATCACTTACACAGTGCTCCTTGGGATGTTTAAAGCTTGGGAAATTTTTCTGTATCCAAATCCGGCTTTGAACTTCTCCACAACAGTATCTTGGACCTGCCTGGTGTGTTCCTTGTTCTTCATGATGCTCTTTGTGCTTTCAACAGACCTCTGAGACTATCACAGAGCAGGTGCATTTCTATGGAGACTTGATTACACACAGGTGGATTAAATTTTTCATCATTAGTCATTTAGGTCAACATTGGATCATTCAGAGATCCTCACTAAACTTCTGGAGAGAGTTTGCTGCACTGAAAGTAAAGAGGCTGAATAATTTTGCTTGCCCAATTAAAAAAGTTTGAAATATCCAATAAATTTCGTTCCACTTCATGATTGTGTCCCACTTGTTGTTGCTTCTTCACAAAAAATTACAGTTTTATATCTTTATGTTTGAAGCCTGAAATGTGGCAAAAGGTCGAAATGTTCAAGGGGGCCGAATACTTTCGCAAGGCACTGTAAATGAGTTGAATTTCATGTTTATTTGTATGATCCTTTTCTAGCGGTGGATTTGCCTGTTCACTGTTTCAAATATTGAATGCTCTTATGGCTTAGTTGTTTCACCTAGCTTCTCTTAAATGTATGCATTCACTGTATGTTGCTCTGGATTTAGTTAAATGACTAAAATGTAAATGACTAAAAATGGAAATGTAATAGTGGCCATAGTGGTAGAAATGCCCCTAGTGGCCATTATCGAAAGCACACCCCAATGTCCTGACAAACTGTTAAAACATGACATGTTTCATTGTATGTTGGTATGATCTTGGTGCTGATGATTGGCAGAGTTCTGTTTAACTGCAGCTAGCGAGCCAACTCAGATGAAGTTGCCTGCTCTCTGGCTCCATGTCTCTAATCAAGAGGAAACTGCTACTTTGAAGTGAGTCCAATCACCTGTTTACTACTGATTAAGATACTTACTGTAGATGACGTTAAGCCATTTTTTATGTGTATCCGCCTGGCACTCTTAATATTTTCTAATAAATTAGCCATTGTTGCATGGGGACCCTGGAGTATGTCCGAAATGCAAATGTTACCTCTACACGTGCCACTGTTTGTCTATGCAAGGATTTGTTCAAGGACAGCTCAACAACATACTTAACTGCATTTAATGGAACTTTCAATACGTGCATGTAGGGTACACAGTAAATATTTTGGTTCTCCCTATCACTCATTTTTTAATGTTGGGGATTACGCACAATTTGAGACAAGGCTTCTCTCTGCATACCATCATTCGTGGTTCTGCCCAAGATTGCTTTTCCATCCATCTCCAGTAATCGTATCCTCCTGGCATCTTATTGCTAACAATTTTCTAAAATTCATATTAAATTCCATGTCAGAGCCCCCTGCATTTTCTGTTAAGCAGTGTGAAAAACCACTACCTCAAAAATGTGTGTGTATGTCTGGGAGATGAGGTTGAGGGAAGGAATAATGGTGATGGACATAACTTGCTGAAGATCTCTGCTGCCTGATCAAAGATGCTGTTGTTGTTATTCAACTGAGTCAAATCAATTTTGCTCTGTATTTAGTTTTTTTTGTCATTTTAGCAGACGCTCTTATCCAGAGCAGCTTACAGTAAATACAGGGACATTTAGGGCGAATTGCCTTGCCCAAGGATACAACGACAGTTGGCACAGAGAGGAATCGAACTGGCAACCGCCATCTGCGCCCCACTGAGCCCACTGTATTTAGTCAGCTGATGCACTCATACGTAGACTTGAGCTATGAGCTAGCCTGTCCAACAGATACAAACTGCACATGATTACAACCCAGTTGTAGAAAACGTGTTCTGGTGATTTAGCACAGGAAAGCGTTCAGTCATAAATTAGGGGAAGAGAGTATAGGTTTGGAAGGAAGATAATTTATGAGAGTAAATTAGAGCGTGCCTGGCCAAATGTGTAAGTGAAAGTGAGGCTGAGAAGGGGAGTAGTGGCATGTGTTCTTCTGGTGGCAGGTTGGGTACATTTGATTGACTTCGTCTCCTAAGTTTTAGAAACTAAATATTATCCAGCTTACATTATCCTGCCTGGCCCTGGGCTGTGCACACTAAATCTAGTATGCTCTCCAGGAAAGTGTAGACACTGATTTATTTTAATTCCGGTTCAGTGGAAAGAAGCAACTCAAACACTTAACATTAGGTATAATTTAAGGATAAAGGATTAATAAGTAGCTGATAATTATTTAAAGTTTAAATGCTAGACTTAGTTCTTCATAAACACTAATGTAAAGCGATACCATAATGGGTCTATAGCCTCTTGCAAGTGTTCATAACTTATTTCCAACTATGCATAATGCTTTCGTCCATGGTGTCACAGCTGACATTTTGTGTTAAGTGATGTTTTTCACACTCCTGACCTATAGGTGATAGGGAATGTGTATGAGCTAAAGCCCATTTTCCAAGCAGTTTCTCAGAAATGTATCCTACTTTATCAAAGAAAAAAAATCAAATATTATGCAAGTTGGAGACTTTTGGCTATTTGCAGGTTAGATGAAATGAGCTTGACATTTACAGATAGAAGTTTAGAGTGATCATTAAAGAACTTCACATCTATACTTTCTTTTTACGATGCGGTTCTGAATTCACAGCTGGTGTGACGCACATCCCGTGAAATTCCCCCAGATCTAGAAAGTTTGGGGGCTTTCTTTCGAATAAAGGTCATGTGCCTCTCAGAATTTGCGTCACTCGGATCCTCATGTTTCCTCATTACGCTTTCACAAGGGATTAATTTCACCTTCGTCAGACACTGACCTTGTTCACTCAAATCAAGGACTATCTGTCCTCTATAAATCCAGCAGAAAAACATCTGTGATCTGTGGCATTCCACTTATTTCAACAGATTTTTTTAATTCTGTTTCAATCTATTCAAACTATTCCAATTTCACTGGCTTATCTAAGGCCAGATGCATCTGTGAATGTTTCATTTAGACATTTATTACCTCTTAAAGCAACGTTCTACAAGTTTGAAAACAACCTCATTATTTTATAAACCTCCTGTTTTGGACTCAGTGTGTCAATGTATGGCTCATACATGCAATAAATGATCTACTCTTCATTCTTGGCGGAAAATGCCAGAGAATCCTTAGCAACATTCTAACTTGCCATTATTAAGATTTGCACACACATTACAGAAAGTGCACTGAAGCATGCACGTTGAATGAGTGGACGCATAGCCACATAAATACATTATTATGTCTTTTTTAATACTGGTATCATGAGACCAAGCAGTACACTGGAAAATACCTATAACAACCATCTGAAGTAAAATTTTGATATACAGGTAGAATGATGTTCATTGAGCGTGCATGTTTAAAGTGGGAGGGCGGAATACAATTAGCATAGCGTTGTACAATCACAGTGTGCAAAGCACATACATGTATTTGTGCACTGCACCAAGGTCAATTGTGCAATGAATTAGTACACCAGTAGCACTCAAAAACAATTGCGCAATGAAGTAGTATATCTCTGAGACTTCTTTCATCCCTTGGCACTGCCTTTAGAATTACGACCAAAAGGCATGCAAAATTATGGCTGTGGCGAAATGTACTTTCTGTTGTTGTAGTTTAGCCTGTCAAATGCAGGCCTAGAGATTGAGCTAAACTGGGTACGAGTATAATCAACAGAGTGGAGAAGGGGAATGGATCCAACACCCTCCCCTTGCCAACATAACAGCTCTTGGTCTTCTCTTGTATTGGTTGATAAGATGGGAGTACACAGCAAGGAATCTGAGACGTGTAATCCTTCCAGAACCTCTGCACATCCTTGAGGGTCTTTGCTACTCACATGTGGACTCTCAGCTCTACCAGGTATTTCAACCAAGCGCCCACTCCCCACAGCATCACATACACCCCCACCATACTTCACAATGGGGAGTACATTTTTTCCCCTTATGGCCATTCTTCTATTTACGCAAAACCCTTCTCCAGTGTTTGTGTCCAAAACGTTCTATTTTTGTCTCATCTGATCATATAACCCAGTTCCAATCAAACTTCCAATGGTGTTACGCAAAACCCAGGTTGTGATGTTTATGTCTTGGTGAGAGCAGAGCTTTCATCTTGTAAGACATCCAAATAATGTCTTACTTTGCATGGGGTTTGTGTGTCACTGTACTTTTGTGGACTTGGTGACCCCAATTTTAACTGCCACTGTGATACTTGGATCACTGTATTTACCTCTCAAAACCTCCTCACTGAGGGCTGTGGCAAAATCAATATATTTTGTCTTATTTAATTTGTATGTTCTCTAACCTTCAAGTTTATAGATACCTAAGGAAGTTTGACATTTATCACTTTATATTTGACCCATAGTCAAAGAGGAAGTCAGGGATGACCCTTTGAAACCTCCATATGCTTCATCCGAACTTTAAAACGCAGTGTTAGTCACCTCTAACCCTACCAGGGCCACAGCCTGCTGGTTTTCTCTTCTACCTCATCATTACTTGCACCCACCTTGTGTACCAGGTCCCAAGTCCCTGATTAGAAAGTTGCAATGAAAACACGAAGTGGATCTGTCTTCAAGGGCCAGAGTTGACTATGCCTGCTATATAGCCTGGATCAATAGGAAGATACATTATAAAAAAATGTATTAGTTCATAAAAATGTGCAAATATTAATTCCAAAACTTTTGAGGGGTGGTTTTGACACAATGTATTTCTTGATGTAAAAAATTAGTTTTTTATTTAATTTCACCTCCTTTAAATTTTAACTTATTTTCATATTTTGAGTGTAAAATAAAGCAGATCAACAATAATGCATTTTTTCAGAGCCTTTTCGCTATAGGAATGAAGAGACCCCGGGAAGATGACAGGGGGAGATGGAGAGTTTTGTTTTAGCAAAAACCAAACAAAAATTAGCATACGCACAAATTAAACAATTTCAAAACGCAGATACAAAACCAGACATCAAAAATGGGCACATTTGCCATTCTAGCAATACTTTAGATTTGCTTAAAGACACAAAGCATTCAAGGAAGGGGGGGACATATGTGCTCCAGATTCAGGAGCTCAGACTGCTACACCGAACTCTGGCATAACTTAATCCAGTGGTTCCCAAACCTCTCCTCGGGGACCCCCAGACAGGCCGTGTTTTTATTTTATCCTTGAAATGACACAACTGGTTCAATTAGTCAACTACACATTACACCTTTGACTAATTGAATCAGGTTAGAGGTCGACCGATTTATCGGTACGCAGATTAATCGGCCAATATCAAGCCGATTAAAACCCTTCAAAGTCAATTGACGCACCCTACATGTTAGCAAGTACAGCTTGATACCGTTGGAAAGGGGAAGATCAGACGGAAATAATAAGTGGTAGCTCATCTCTGTGGGATAAACAAAGCCGGAGCTATGGTGCCTCAAAGTCGGTCAAAACTAAGTATGATATTATGCACATTTCTTTCTGTATTGTTTGTGCATAAAACTTTTTTTTTTCATTTAAAAGTTTTTTTGTCAAAGTGAAGTTATTTTTTTTCTTAGTTCTTACCCATTTTGTTTATGTATACAATATATGTTTTTACATTATACATGTTTAATGTAAGTATACAAGTGCAGATTGGTGTTAAATTGTTCACCCATATCGGTCGACCTCTAAATCAGGTGTGCCATTTCAGGGTTAAAACAAAAATATGGCCTGTCTGGGGGTCCCCGAGGAGAGGTTTGGGAACCACTGGCTTAATCCACTCCCTCAATATTAACCTAGCAAATTGTTTTAAGTAGTTCCAGATCTTTTTTAGGCATATCTAGTGCTGTCCAGTCCTGTGTTTTCATGCTACACTCAAGTGATATATAGATATTGACTCAGAGAATATAATGTATTTTATTTTGAATTTCCAAGTATGCCTAGAGTAACTCAGTTTCAACCCCAAGGTTATGGATTTAATTCCTGTGGGGCGCCAGTGGGGTTGAAAATTAGAAGGTACATTGGTGTGTGATTTCTTTAGCATACTGTATGTGTACCAGAAATCTAATATTTGTTTATGGAATTATGTACTTAAAGATTTTTTTTAGTAAAATTGAATTACAAAATAGAATATAAGGCTATGAATTTGTCTATAAACATGCCAATAAAATTTGATTGTTCATTCAAATCATTGGCAATGTCATTTACAACCAATGAGTTTGCAGTAACAATTCTGTGCCCTGATCTAAGTCCTACATTTAAAATACAGTTCTCGGTCAGAAAACAGCCTAGTTGAACATTCACCAGTGCTTGTAATGCCATGGCTAGACCAAAAGTTGGAAGTTGTTTAGAAGTTGGACGGTAAGTTCAAGGTCATGTGTCCATACTATAGAGAAGGGGTCTTCAACTCTAACCCTACGAGGTCCAGAGCCTGCTGGTTTTCTGTTCTACCTCAACATTAATTGGACTCACCTGGTGCCCCAGGTCTAAATAGGTGTCCCAGGTCTAAATAAGTCTCAGATTAGAGGGTTGCAATGAAAAAGTGGAGTGGATCTGGCTTCGAGGTCTAGAGTTGAATACCTCTGCTCTAGAGCAAGGGTGCTCACTTCTGCTCCAGGAGAGCTACCATCCTGTAGGTTTTCATTCCCACCCTAATTTAGCACACCTGATTCTAATAATTAGTTGGATGAACAACTTGATCACCTTAGCGTCCACTGAGCACCGCTTCTGTAGAGGGAGAACAGAAGCAGCATTACACACTTAAGGAATTTCCCCTGAGACCAACATCGGATTTCAAAATATGTGTTAAAGAGCTGGTGGTAAGTGCACTTAATCAGACCAGAGTCTAGCTTGTTTGCACCTGGGATTATATTTGTCTATCGCTAGCAAGATTTCAAGGATATATTTAACTGTAAAGTGTTAAAAAACAAACACTGAATCATGTTTTTATGATCCAAATGGGCCAAAGACATGACCAAACCCTCCAATATGGTCTGAATCAACTTTCACCTAATTCTGCTAGACTTTGTCCTTGGCTTTGGCCCACTAGTTCTAGCTTTGGCCCGTTGTTTCCTTACCGACTGGTGCAGCGGGAGGTTGCTCAGGGCATTGTGCCATCCTGCTGTAGACCACAAGGGAGTTGGTCAGTTTGTGTGTGTGAGGCTGCGGTGCATAACGTCAATGACTTAATAGCAGGTTCTGACAGCACTTTTCCATTTAAAGTTGTGAAACTAAAGTTCTCACAGTAATTATTAACCATTAGATTTTCTGATACGCAAAAGAATACATTTTCAAAATCTTTCCTCTATTAAAATAAATGACGCTATGTGACAATTATGGACATAGAAGTGAGGGGGACATACCAGTGGGACTGATGCCACAGTTCTACTAACTGGATCATCGGCCAGGCTGGCTGCCTCATGCTCATATAGCCGACCATGCAGATGGTGTCTTTCTCACACACACAAACATACAAACACAGACACACTTTGTCTATTGTCAGAACTCCTCCCAATCGCTTCAGTGTTGGGCCTTTCACACGTGTTTTGTCATGAATGTATACTGATTAGCGGACAGAGGTTTTGTGAACCTTCAGCTGTCTCTAAAATTAAACTTACTATAAGGTTTATTAGACCTTTACAGAAGACCACACACAAAGACATTACACATGTTCCAAATTATTATGCAAATTAAATGTTACACTGATTTTCCTAAATAGTTGATAAAAATGACAGTCAGTATAATTTTCAAGTCATCAATCGTTAGGGTATTTGTATTTCATTGAACAAACCGCCCAATGAAAACAGTATTTTTTGTAAAATTAAGAACTCAAAATGCACTGTTCCAAATTATTATGCACAACAGAGTTTCAAAACATTTTATAGGTTGTGAAGAACAGAAGAATGTCATATTTACTGAAATCAGTTGCAATTTCAATCAAACACATCTTAACAAGGCAAGTTACATGTTAACATAGGACACCTATTTTGATATCACCCTCACAATTCTTGCATCCATTGAACTTGAGTTCTGCTTGAATTTCTTTGCAGGATGTCAGAATAGCCTCCCAGAGCTTCTCTTTTGATGTGAATTGCCTCCCACCGTCATAGATCTTCTGCTTGAGGATGCTCCAAAGGTTCTCAGTAGGGTTGAGGTCAGGGGAAGATGGGGGCCACACCATGAGTTTGTCTCCTTTTATGCATATAGCAGCCAATGAGTGGTGCTCAGTGGTGCTCTCAGCCACTGTGGAGTGGCTGTTCCCAGGGGCTGTTCCCAGGGGCTGTTCCCAGGGGCTGTTCCCAGGGGCTGTTCCCAGGGGCTGTTCCCAGGGGCTGTTCCCAGGGGCTGTTCCCATCAAGATGCACTCCTCAGGGAGGGAAGGCTGGACATTCAGGCAGAGTATAACGTGGAGGATGATGACAGTGTCATGATGGTGGACAGCCATGAAGATATCTAGGGACATCTGTACAATATCAAGGTCACTGGGACAGTAAAATATCCTAGAGAAACATGTCCTCTGTCGTTCTCTCCCTACATTTAGAAAAAAACTTTGCTGCAAAGCTGGACACGAAGAAGACAACAAGCAATCGGAAATGTGATATTACTTATGCGTTTTGGGCATCAGGAATTTATTTTGTGGGCAAAACATGGCTTTAGATACGTAGGTATGGTGGCTGTTACCAGAATTGGTTACAGGGATGGAGATTTGGGAAGTGGTTTTTCCACAATAATAACAGGTTTGGATATTTCATATTATGTCTTATTCTGGAGGCTGCATAACCACAAACAGAGAAAGCCTCTGATTGGTTGCGTCAATATGGAGAGCTGAGCTTCATTTTAAATAGGCTGCATGGTCTGAAAGAAAATTTTACCAGAGTTAGTACCTGTCTCTATCCTAACCCCTACTCTAACCTGCTCTTCAGAGTTGCAATGTAAGCTACCAACTGTGGTTGAGCTTGCAGAGGACTAACGATCTTGAAGGAGTTCTAAAACGTCAAGACAGACCAGGCCTAACATTCACCCTGGACCACCAATGCCAGAATGAGGCCAATTTGCGCAACGCCCCAGGGTGGTGCCGATATGCTGCGACTAGAATTCAAACACCTGGCCACATTGACCCAGATGTACTGTCGATTAGGAATGGGCGCGGTTAATTGAAAATCTGGATATCCAAAAATAAATTAGTATTTGAATACTTATGTTGTATTTAAATTTTTTAAACTTTTCATGATAAACCTTTATCTAAATGTAAAAGTAAGCTTTCCACATGTCATGCATTCCAATAGTTTTGACTTTTGAAATTACTATAAAATAAGCAAAAAAGTGGGAATAGTACAGAGCATAAGTACTCTGCTGTATTCTCCCTTTTCAGGAAGTTCATAGTTAACCTAATTTAGCCTACCTGGTAAGGGGAGTTCATTACTAACCAATGACAATAAGTAGTAATGTTTTCTCTTTGTGTATATTTCATAAATCACTGGTAAGTTATGAACTTCTTTTACCTGGTCGTTTTGGTCTTAACGAAGAATTTCCCAAAATCTGTGAACTCAGCCTAAACCCTAAAAAGAACTTTGATATACACTACCCACCCGAGGCTGGGATCGTGCGTTCTGCTGCAGTCTCCCTTCATTTAGCCTTCAAACTTGGGAAAATGGCTAGCAAGCAAAGCTAGGTCTGGAGGTATTTTGATCAAGTTGGGGACCAAAATAATGTTTACTGTAATCTTTATATATGCGAGATCAATTTATTGAACATGATGAAACTGATGATGAAAAAATGTAGCCTAGAAATCTAGATGCACCCTAGCGGCAGCAAATATAATTTGCAGCTAGTGTCAGTCTAGCAACTCTTCATTGACTTGGGAGCTGGAAAAAACAAATTCTGGTCAGGCCAATCACAACGTGTATAGAGTTGGTGGGCGGGCTTAACGTAATTATGGGAAAACAAAGAAATGGTTGCTGCTGCTGGCGAACAACGGTCTTTCGAATCGGCTTTGGCCGCGACTCCGGTAAACTTGGAGTTAATCTTTTCTTTGAGAAAATAACAAAGAACGGCACTGAAGTCATTCTTACAAAATGAAGATGTGTTCTGAGTTTTTTTGCCGACCGGACACTTCGTTGCTCTGGTTCGTTGTAACGCTATCCTATTGCGTGCATAGGGAATTTGAAAGACAACCGTTTATCCCGCCCCTCGGATTGAGCACTGCCAATGGAGCATTACTGTTGTGGCTAGCTACTAAGTAAACATTATCTTCATCGTGTTTGTTGTTACAGTAGCGGAAAATACGAACTGGATTCGCTGATTGAAGCGGTTACGAAGGCGGAAGAGCGGTCGGAAGGCATGGCGTACTCGTGGGGTTCCACTGCGGAGGAGATGGAGCAGGAGCTGGCGGAGATTCGAGAATTCGATAGACTGGTGCTGGAAAGTAAAAACAAGTTGAATACCGTCGCGACGGCTGTGCATGTAGTGAGGTCGGCATGGATGGGTGTTTGGATGGTAGTGTGGGTGTAGCTGGAGGGGCGGTAGGGTTTGAGAAGGCACGGTATGTTAAGAGGAAGAAGAAGCGGGCACGGAAGAAAGAGGGTGGTGAGAGTAGTTCGGGAGAGGGTGAAGGGCCGGCACTTGGTGGTGGGGAGCAGGGGTATAAGGTTATTGTAAAGTTTTCGGCCCCGACAGGTAAGCTGTTACACCCAGTGTCACTCACGGCAGCAATTAGGGAACATGTTGTGAGGGTGGTGGATGCTAGGTGTTTGAGTGGTGGGAGGGTTCTTATTGTGGTGGGTAGTGTGGCTCTGAGGGATAAGTTGCTGAAATTGGAGGTGTTGAATGGGGGTAAGGTTAAGTGTATGGTGCCTGGGAGTGCGGTGAAGGTGAGAGGGGTGATCACGGATGTGCCAGAGGATCTGTCAATGAAGGAGCTTAAGGAGATTGTGTCGGGGGGGTGGTGTTGGAGGTGAGACGGTTGGGCAGTAGGGCGTTGGGGTTAGATAGGGTGAGTCCCACAGTGTTGTTGGAGTTTGGGGGGGCCTTTGCCGAGTAGGGTGCACTTAGGGTATCTTAGTTTTTATGTAAGGGAATATGTGCCACCGCCACTGAGGTGTTTTAATTGTCAGCGGATGGGGCACATGGCTGCTTTGTGCAGAGGGAAGGGTAGGTGTGGTAGGTGTGGGGGTGCGCAGGAGTATGGTAAGTGTGGGCTAGGGGGTGTGGTGAGGTGTTGTAATTGTGGTGGGGAGCATAGTGCTGCGTTTGGGGGGGGTGTGGTTCAGAAGAAGGCGGCGGAGGCACAGCGGGTTAAGATGGTAGATGGGGTCACGTATGCGGAAGCGGTGCGGAGAGTGGGGGGACTTAGGGTTGGTGTGCAGGTGGAGAAGGAGAGGGTTGTAGGCCCGGTGTCCCACTATGTACACTAGCAGGCTGGCCCTCAATACTATTGTCTTACTTACCTGTAACCTGTGCTCAAGCAGGTACAGTACATCTCCCTAGTCACCCCAATATCAAAATGATCAATTCATCTAACCCAAATTCTAGGCAGCACTATGCCAATTTGCACTGCCTCATGCAGGAGGCCCGGGGAAAGTCAGAGAACCCATAGTCAGGCTCGAACCCATGACAATGGTGAAGTGGACTGAATCTCCTCCGTTCTCACCTCTTCCCTGAGCATGTGTGAATACGCTCATTTTCCTGAATAATAATGCGAAGGGCTAATGCCGTTGTTTCCATTTTTTACTAGTAGACATTTAATCTGCTATTTATTTATGTTTGCATTTGTTTCATTGCATGCCATATCCTATCGAATTCAAGTTAATATGCAAAATTTCTCCATGCCTGTCTTTTGTTTTAATCAAGTATAGCCACTACGATAGTCAGTGGTTCAAACATGACTATGGCTTCTCCGACTTTGCCTGTGCCTCCAGGGAATTGACATAGCGCTACCCGGTATTTGGGTTAGATAATTCTTATCTACCTTGCCATCTCACTCTCCAGCAACCACCTGTGCAGATCAAACACCTGTATATTCAGTCACAGAACTAGTTGGTGAGTGTAATCATCCTGTACATTATCTGAATAAAAAAAAATATATATATTTTCAGCTTATATAGCGCTTTTCAAGAACCCAAAGAGCTTTACACAGTTAGGGGGAAAGCCCACCTCATCCACCTTCCAATGTGTAGCACCCACCTGGGTGATGCACGGCAGCCATTTTGCGCCAGAACACTCACCACACATCAGCTATCAGGTAGAGCGGTGAGTAGTTATATATGCCAATTAGGAAGGAGGGGGATTATTAGGTGGCCGTGAATGAGGTGAGGCCTGGTTGGGAATTTGGCCATGACACTGGGGTTAACACCCCTACTCTTACGATAAGTGCCATGGGATTTTTAATGACCACAGAGAGTCAGGACACCCTTTTTTACATACGTCACTCTAAGCAGGGCAGATGTCCCCGTCACTGCCCTGGGGCATTGGGATTGATCTTTAGACCAGAGGGAAGAGTTTCCCCTACTGGCCCTCCAACACCACTTCCAGCAGCACTGGTCTCCAATCCAGGGACTAACCAGCCCCAACCCTGCTTAGCTTTAGAAGCAAACCAGCAGGGCAATACAGGGCTCTATGCTGCTGGCAAATAAAGGCTTCTGTGTTGGATGAGCAGTGCGAAAACAATCGGCCGGCTCAGCGACATGTGGTTGGATGAACGATGTGAGCGCTCTTCACCTTCCCGCGTCTTTCGTGGGGGGTTGGGAAGCTGCCAACGTAGCAGGATTAGTGGGGAATAATTGGACAAGAACAATTGGGGAAAAAAGGGGAGAAAATGGGGGGGAGTGTGTAGCCTACCTAATGTGTATTTTTATCATGTTCAAGAAATTTAAATTGCGTTGGGTTTCTTTAACTAATAGCTTAACAGCCAATTCTTGCCACAATGTGTAGTGAATGGTTCATGTGTTTACTGTTGGCTTTGTGTCATGTTAGACTAATTACATAATTGAATGGCAGCAGCATTAAAGAATATCGATTATACTATCATTTAAAATGCCCATCCGTACTGCCGATATGCTGCAACGAATGTTTAATATGGAGCTAAAACAGTCTCAATAAAGATAAATGCACACACTACATTCACATATGCACAAACAGGATTCATACATGCACACACATGATTCATACATGCACACACATGATTCATAAATACACACACAGGATACACAAATGCACAGAAAATTAATCTTCGTTAAACACTCGCGGCTCCCGGCGCTGTGTGAAAGCGTTCATGTGATTGGCTTATAAGTAAACAATCCCCCACGTAGGGTGCCTTCTTGTGATTGGCTAAAACAAGTGAGATATCTGATTGGTTGCAGATCATTCCCTGTTTAAAAAAATGCATTTGTGTGTCGAGCCACGTCAGGGGAGTCTCAAAATT
>JACXGM010004538.1:0-13439 GCA_016801145.1 Umbra pygmaea | reverse complement strand
TAAACACCTGGTCGCATTAACCCAGCTGAATTGTTGATATGCTGCGACTAGTATTCAAACACCTGGCAACAAAAAATAAAGCAGCCATGTCAAAAGAACAGTTAAACATTAATAATTTACACATTTCTTTACAAAATATTTCTCTTTACCAAAGACGTTTGTACAGCACTGTAGTTCATGTTGGCAAAAATCACAACACAACTGCGATGCATGGATCCCAGTGGAGGAAAGATGTGAATGGATGATGTACAGAGGAAGGTGCTGGAAGGTATTATTCATTAATGGATCAAACTGAAAAAGCCAGTGCCTTTGGTGGGGTGTTTTCTTGACTTTTTACTTGCTGATAGAAGCCACGTTGAATGCGTTGCGATGCGTCTAGAAAAGCATGGCTGAGAAGGACTGTACCTTCGTTCTGACTCCCATTCCCAAACCTAGCTGCTTGTCATCTTGGTTTACCATAAAACCGTGTGAATTAGTGAGGCTGTTAGCTGGCACCTTTCTACATGTGACTATGCGCTGGTTGGTGGGGTCTGAGTGGTGTTTACTGTTTTCTGTCTTGGTTTCCCAGCAGTGTTTAGGAAAGTTAAGATTAACAGTAACATCCTGGGTTATGTTTGGGTTGTGGGTACAGTGATCGCACCACCCTCATCTCTAATGCACACAGATTAAAACACTCCATGTTACAGATGTTGGATACAAGCGACACACGTGCCATAACTCATCCACACAGCTTGCGACGCCTTCAGTCGTGACGCCTTACGCTGACAATTATTTTTTACTACAGAACTCAGATTGAGGTCATCGAAGAAGAGTTTGAGGTGAAGGTAGATTAACTTTGGGCACTGCATTCCTGGACTGAGTGGCTGGCAGTGGCTCGAACCAAGAGACTACAAGCCAAGGCCTGGCAGCCCACCAGGTTGGAAAATTTCAATAAGGGGAGAAATGGGACTCTAAGGAATCTGTTACTCCTTCTCATGTGGTTGGAGGTTTTCACAGCTGGAGCGCTCGGTGTGTGTGTGTGTGTGTGTGTGTGTGTGTGTGTGTGTGTGTGTCTGTGTGTGTGTGTGTGGGAATGCATGTGTTTGTTTGTCTCCCCTGCAGGCGGCTGTTTCTCTGTTTTATTTTTTCTTTTTTATCTCACAGTAGGAGCAAGTGAGTGTAGTGGACCTGCATTGAGAGGAGTGTGATGATGGTGGTACTGATGATGCTGGAGACAGATAACAACGAGTATTGACAAGCTCCAGGACTGGCATAGAAAGAATCTGAAATGTAGGTCTCTCTGGTATTTCCACGTTAAGAGTACACTACATTCTCTTCTCAGGAAGACCACTGCAAGTTCTTCTGAATCCAAACAGGCTAGGGTTCAAATAGTATCCGTCATCCTTCAGATAGTGCTATTTAGTGCTGGAGTTCGTTATAGTGGTCTGCACCGCCGACTCCAGACCATGTGGAAATGAGGGTTCGAGACCCAGCTCAGCCAACTCTCTATGACCTTATGGTTGAATCAATAAAAATGGTTAAACATACACAGAAAACAAATTTTTTATGTATAAAAAAACTGCAATTTGCACCTTCTTACATTGCAGTGGGATTGATGTAGTCCCGAATGTGCAAATCCCTCCTGTCCGTCTCTCCATGTAACTACTGGGAATATTAACGCAGAACAGTTGAAATTATATGCTCCTTCCGGGATTCGTAAGTGGGTTTTGGGTTCAACATTCAGCAACTAAAAACCAATACTTAAACCTTGTTTTGTCTCGTTTGGTGAGAATTAAACGGCTCCCATGTTCCAACCTAAACACATGGCTTGGCCCATAGTCTGAGTGTACAGTATATGTGTGTGTACTGTATCTGGACTTGTTTTTCTAACCTTGTAGTAAAACATGAACTATTTTATGCGTTGTGCTGACTCCTCTCCTGACTATGAAGAATTTACTGTAATCTTTGTCATAGGGCATTAGATTTGAGGGCATTAGATTTGAGGGCATTAGATTTGTGAAATTTTAAATTAGGATAGGTGAAAAGTTAAGGGTAGGCATTACAGGTTAGGATTAGGGCTAGGTTACTTTGCTGAAGTTAGGGTTAGGGAACATTAATATCTCTATTTTTAGTAATACAGGTGTGTCCTAGTTTCACTCCCTGTCATTTCATGTCAGTATTTATGTTGATGGAAAGCATTAATCTGATGTAATTAGAAGCAATGCAAATATTATCCCTCTTTCATATGTGCTGTAACTATGCAACAAAGCTTTCCAGTAAGTTTCCAATGACATAGAGTACCTGTATTAATACAGTTGGTGTATCGTGGGTGTCCACCTTGGAAAGAATTATACCCATATATTGTAAAGCAAAGGATTTCAAAATTATTTATTTTAATACTGTCCAAAGAAGCTTAATAAAATATTAAACACATTTCAAAACATTATTTAGCCAGCTAACTTTTCATTGTGTACACAGAGCCTGTAGCCAACATGACTTAACAACACACTGATGAGCAGCACAAGAAAGAATATGAAGTTACTCTACTAACGTTTGCCAGCCAAATGTCCTATAACAAACAGTTCACTATATTTGATGTGCCAAATACAATTTCTCTGTGGGGGTCCATGTGGTGTAGTGTGCTAAGTCGCTGCATTTGCAGGACAGTCTACGTCACGGTGGTCATGAATTAAAGCCTGACCATGGGTTCTCTGACTTTCCTGGGGCCTCCTGCACAAGGCAATGCAAAATTGCCACTGCACGGGATTTGGGTGAAATAAATTAGATTATCTATCCTGCCACGTCGCTCTCCAGTGAATCCTTGTGTGCAGGTTGGGCACCTGTAAATTCAGCTGCAGAAGTATAGTCGGTGAACGTAATCATCCCTTGCATAATCTGACTAAAGGCTTCCATGTTGGGTGAATAGTGCAAAAACAATCAGCAGCTTGGGCGACATGTGGTTGGATGAAACATGTGAGCGCCCCTCGTCATTCTACATCTGTACAAGGAGTTGCGGAGATGCCGACAAGGCTGGGTTAGAGAGGGAATTTGGTAGGGAGGGATAACGGGCAAAATCACCAAAAACAAATTCCTCAGGGCTCCAGCCATAATTTGTTACTTGTATTTCCTTGGCAGTTATGATTGATTTGTCTTGTCAGGTCATTTCTTGATGGAATGGTTAATTTCTTGTCAGGTCTTTTCTTAATTGGATGGATAATTTTCTTTCCCTTTCAGCTATGATTAAAATATCATACAATTATTTGTGCCCCGCCTCTGTGCATCTGGATTGCTAACTTTCAAGCTATACTGTAGGTGACTATTTTGCAGGATCAATATTCTGATTTACAGTCGAGACAGTAAATACATTCTTGGATTAAGTAGCCTTTGTAATGTCCTTGCATTAAAAACATGTTTTCGTACTGTTGTTACCATTTACTTAAGCTTGAATCTACTGTGGTCATTTGTTAGTACACAAGGTTACAGTAACTTGGTCACTGCCGGTTATACCATATAAAACTGGATGTCGTCCAACATTACCACCTGGGCCTACGCTATATTAAAATGCTTCTCCTGATGATATTTGTTTTCTGGCAGCTCTAAAAATTTATAAACATTACCACACAAGCAGAGATGTATTTTAATGCGTTGCTATTATAATGAACTCTCTAATTACTCTTAAGTATATCTGTCCTAACAGATGGGGGGGGGGAATAGTGATGCCATAAAAAAGAAAAACGTCTGGAATGCTTTTTATTAGGCTTAAGTTGAGAAGTGCAAAGCCGCAGAATGCAGAGCAGTATGATGGTAATGGCATTGACTTGCCTGGTGTGGAGTCGGTCTTTGTTCACTGTTTTCATTGCAGTTGGCGGGACGGACGGGCGCTCCTGTTTAGATAAGTGCGTATCAGATCTCAGCTTTACACAAACTGTCAGCAGGCTTGTATAGCAAAACCTTAAACCGAGCCCTTTTAATCTTTCTAGGTGGATAAAATTGTATATCCACCTACAATGTCATTTTTGTTATTGGACCATAATTTACATGACATTATTGATATATTGACCTGCTTTTGTCATGGTGTTTATTGAAAGGTAAACAAAACGATGCATGAATCATCCTAATAGGCTCCCAGCCCAATTAAAAGTTGGGTAGTGTTTTAGGTTGTATTGTCCGCTACTGTTGTTTTGAGTCTGTATGTCTTGAGAGCAAAAGATTGGCTAGCTGTGCCATGTATGTGCCGTTCTATATGAACACAAGCCCTCAATCCCTCTTCCTATTTTGCTACAACAGCGACTGTGCCCACCTAGATAGCCCCCCAGTACAGGGATTCATAAGCCTGGGGGGCACCTGTTTCAGCTGTTGGAGGGGATGTGTTCTCCCCACACACTCTCTGTGCCCAGGCACTAGCATGCAAGGTCTAGTTTCAAATACTGTTTCACTTTTGGATAATATTTTATTAGAAAATTTGAGTAGTGGAATGCTAATGTATTTGGAACTACATTTGTGAATTTATATATGATATGGACTTCTAAAAAGTAATTTAAACTCAAATACACAAAGATAGACAAATTCTTACATAATTCGTACATTAACATTTCATTCAGATTTTTATTTTAAAATGCTGAAATTGTAAGGGGACATTGGTTTTATGTAGGGAAATATTTACAAGAGAAATAAAAAGTCTAAATGCGGCTATGTACTCAACCCTGTGCTGTGGAACAGATGGAACAGTTATACAGATTAAAGAAATTACCTTAACGAATACACAGTTACAGTACCTTACCATTGGCCTTCACTATTTGAACCATTAAGTCGCAGTCACATCTTATGGATAAAATCCCATTTTTGAAAGATCATGGCCAGGCTGTGAGTCTAAGGTAAAATTCTGACAAAAATTATTGTACATAAATTAGAGAGAAATTAGTATAAACCTGTATTATAGGGTACAGTTGGGTTAATTATGAAGTGGGAGCTGCATCACACCACCCAGAAACTGCCAAGAAAAGGCTGCCCCTCAAAACTAAGATCTTGTTTACATTCCAATAGCTTTCAGCCACATTCAAAACCACTCAAGAGAAGCTTGAACTCAAATATACATTGTCACGTCTCGAGACAGGAATCGCGCATTTGTGGGTGTGTCATGGACTGTCCTTCAAGAGTTTACACACTACAATTTTCTTGTCTCAAATTTCGGTCTCAAATATGTGACTGAAAGCTATCGGAATGTAAACTCAGCCTTAGCGCTCAAACAAGGAGATTTGAAAAAAGCCACAGGGGCCAACAATCACTTTGAAGAGTTCAGTAGCTGGGCCTGGGAGTAGAGAAATGGTGCACCAATTGCTCTGTATACTGTAAAAATTGCGTTTATGGGAGTGTGGCAAGAAGAAATCCATTACTCAAAATATGCTATTTGGGAGAACAACTTGAGATTGCTTGAATTTATGATGTCACATGAGAGCAAGAAAAAGCTTTTGGGCATAATCTCAAAGCAAAACGTATGGTACAAACGTAACTACCCATGTCTGAACATAAATAGTCCCTAGTGTGAAGTTTGTATCAAACTGATATTTTAGATTTTGTAATATTAGAAAATGTATCCTTGAATACTTTTGTAATGCACTGTACCGGTACATTCGATTAATGGTTCACAGTTTAGAATTTTTTTTACATTTGAAGTTTGTAGAGAGTGTACTGTAGAATCTTTATCTATTACAATACAAACAACAGAGGGGAAAGGATGCAGCCTTGTGGTGAGCGAGTTTATTGCTATAAGTAAAACATCTAGCAGCCAGCTGACTTTTAATCAAAACAAAAAATAGGCAAAAGCCTCTCAGCTAAAACATTAGTTTGGATACAGTTAAAAGCAGATGAGAATCGAGCCTGACTATGGCTTCTCCAACTTTGCCCGGGCCTCCAGCACAAGGCAGTGCAAATTGTCATAGCGCTGCCCAGTATTTGGGATAGATTAGCCAGATTAACGCGTCATGGCTAGTGGGGAAAAGTTGGAGAATAACAATTGGGAGGGGAGAAAAATTGTGATTTAAAAAAAAATAAAAAAATTGCTAATGAGAAGTCAACACTTCTTGTGCAGGCACAATATCCAGCCATGTGGGAAATTTGTATGGACAAATTGTGTCAATTTGACTGAGGGAGCGGACCATGTGAGCTCTAAATATATTAATGTACAGTGCATCCAGAAATTATTCCAAACACACTTCTTTCACATTGTCATTATGGGGTATTGTTTATAGAATTTTGGGGGAAATATTGAATTTAATCCATTTGGGAATAAGGGTGTAACATAACAAAATGTGGAAAAAGTGAAGCGCAGTGAACTTTCTGGATGCATTGTATTTAAACCCAGATTTGTCACTTTCCTATGCCTGTCATTATCTTTCAAAACACAAACAAATTACGCAATGTATTAGATGACTGATTTTTCTGTCTGAGTCTGACAAAATACATTTTTCCCATATGCTGTAGTGCACCTCAGTCCTTATGATTATAGCATGTTGACACTTTAGACAACGTCTATGGCTTTTTCATTTAACAACAATAACACAGTCATTGTGTTTATAATAGGGCATGAAAGTGTTGATTTTCTGTCCTTTTATCTCACAGATTGCATTCGTTGTAAAAAGTAAGCCCGAGCCAAGCCTTAAAGGAAAGGTAGCCAGTGGGTGATTCCATGGGAGTGACTCAGACAGGGTGGGGCACTGGATCATTTATCTTATCCTGATGCATTACGCACTGACAAACACATTTTCTATGTCATTATGCTTTCATAGGCCCTTTGCCATTTAGCACGTAAGGTCACATTTTAATAAAAAAACATAATAGTGTTGTCGTTTTGTCTCTTCACAGAAGCTCCGAAAACACCCAAATAGAGAATAAATGATGATATTGTTGCAGATGTTGTACACATGAAATTGGGTAAAGAACCTTGTTATGTTTCCATATCACCATAGCTCTCTTATACATTCCAGCCCACTAAGCAGAGAATGGAACAGCGTGATGAGAAATGGGAGGTACACAAAATGAAATATAATATTGCAGATTATTCACAATGACACAAATGTAGTAGTCAGGTGGAGAAAATATAATATTTTTATTAAACTACGTCATTAAGGATGAGCAGTGCATTTTAATCAAGGTAAATGTATGAAACAAACATGGCCCAATTTCAGCTAGAATAGCTCTCGATACCTAAAATAAATCAGCACTCGCTGTTCTGTTAGCTTAACAGCTAGCACAGTTATCCAAATGTTCATTTGGGAAAAACACGTACAAATCTTCCTTTCTCATCAGTGTCATTATTTAGCACTCAGGCAGATGAACCTCTCTTACGCCATCACTGTTAAACATTAGAGACATTTGACAACTGGTTTCTTTGGAACTCGAGCAATTTGCAAAGAAACTGCATATTTAATTATCAAATTCCGGTTCATGTTTGGAAAACATTAGTTTTATTTCCCTACTTTAATTTGAAACTGCCCATTTTGAATGTGATACAGCTTTCGTGATGTGGCTTGTGGCTTGTCTGCAGTTGTTTGTGTATTCCATTAGTTACTGTGGATACATTTTTTATAGGTAGTCATTCATGTAGGAATAATGGGTTTGTGGGTGTGTACTGCAGCATTGTGTGTAAAGGTTTGTCAGAGACACGTAATTGGAAATTTGTATACATTTAGGGGAACATTTTAATCACCTGGCTAGGTACATTTTTGGTTATGTTGTTTATGCACATTAACCAATAGAACAAACTTACAGGCCCCGAGCAATCCTTAAAATCAACACCATTACATATGGACATACAAATACACAGACAAAGTCTTCTCTGCAGTTAGAAATAGACATGTTGTTCACATTGGCTGGTTAAAGTGACTCCTATTTTACCCCATATCAGATACCAATCAGTTTATTTCCTGCAGTATGAATACACAAAAACCTCACGATATCAGATATGACTAGGCACGTTTCAAACCACCTTCATGTGTGGTACTAGATCGGATACACATCTGATATGTGACATGTTTCTGAATGGTCATATCCGATGAATTTGACCCGAAGTGCTACATCTGTCATGCTGAGGCATATATTTATCCAACATCATAATTTGTCCACAAAACACCAAGACCTTCAGCCTGGGAGAACCCTGACAGACTTCCGGCAAATTTAGATTTACTCTGCAAGTCAGTCTGGCCAAGAGCCCATTTAAGCCAATTTCAAATTTTTTTGTAATTGGTTGAAGCAGACAATTACAACGATGGCTGCTGCAATGGAACATCCGCAATGTCACTCATTCGAATCAGCTATCGCGCCTGTTTTAAGCGATTTGAACATTTCGTTTCTGTTAAAAACCGAGCAAAGAACAACACTCGAAGCCTTCATATCTAAAAAGAGATGTTGTCGTGGTCTTGCCGACTCGATTCGGCAAAACTCTGATATATCCAATTGCGCCGAGAGGCATTTGAGCGGCGTCCGTTGGTGACGCCCCTTTGGAAATGGACTGTAAATGAACCTTGCCCAGACCCACTCTCAGTCAGAACGGATAAGGATCTGGTGTTAACCAGGCTACAAGACCATTAGCCTGGTTGACACCAGACCATTTTCAGTTGTAACTGTCTGTTTCAACCAATGACAGTATATAGCTGCGATATCGTCATCGTGTAAAGCTCGCCTCAACGGTTGTGTTTGGTGCCTCGATTTGGAAAAATTGTAAATTGGCTTGAATGGGCTCTTGGCCAGACTGAATTGCAGAGCAAATCTCAAATTTGCGGGATGTCCATCAGGGTTCTCCCAGGCTACAAGACAATAACTACGACAAATAAAAATCTTTATCAAATTGTACTTGATACATTATAGGCCCACAATGTACATACTGTAATTTAGTGCGATTTAAAAGTTTTTCCTACTTAAAATTACAAATTGTAATTTTCATGTTGAGAAGCTTTACTGTATCAGCTGGTAAGGTAGAAGAAAACATTGAATGTGGTTAAAGTTGTTTCTGGTTGTAACGCAGTGGATTGTTGACGATGATATGAACATATACAGTACTCAGCATAAATGAGTACACCCCACCAGATGTCTCAGAAAATTATCTGTCTTCAGAATTAATACTTTTCGTGGGATTCAATACAATGAAATATTCAAGCAACTCTGGTTTATTGGTTGAGAATGAGAATAGTCAGTATAAAACAACAAAACGTAAAGTTTATTAAGAAAGTGATTTATTACCATGGTGTGAATATAAGTACATCCAAATTAAGCTTTTAGGAATTAAACTTGGTAAAATGCTGATTAGCTGGAATTCAACAACAGACAAGTCTAACCAATCATCACACAGGTTTCTGCAAGATAATTTAAAATTAATGGTGGTATTCAACCTATACAAGCTCCTCCAAGTCCATGCTGACAAGTATGGCACCACATGGAAGAGAAATGTCACAAGTCATGACAAAGAAAGTAATTGCTTTACACAAAAAAGGGAAGGGCTACAAGTCAATTAGTAAAGCATGATAATCAGTCGGAATACAGTTGCAAAACTTATTCAAAATTCAAAAAGGATTAACTGTTTTATCCAACAATAGACTAATTTTAGCAACAAACAAACATAGACCCACTAACTATCTATGCAATGAATTAACAATGATTTTTGTAATGAATTACGAGCGCTATTATTCTGAAAAGTAAAATCAGAGTTTGTGTTGCTGGCATAATATAATGCCACTGTGTTAGAAACAGCCCTGTCTGTGGGGCATCCCCAAATGAAAGGTGGAGGAGCGAAAGGTCTCTAACATCCACCAGCTCTGTGATGTCATCTTGAAGGAGTGGAAGAGGACTCCAGTGACAACCTGTGAAGCTCTGGTGAACTCCATGCCCAAGAGGGTTAAGACGGTGCTGGAAAATAATGATGGCCACACAAAATATTGACACTTTGGGCCCAATTTGTACATTTTCACTTAGGGGTGTACTCACTTTTGTTGCCAGCTGTTTAGACCTTAATGGCTTTGTGTTGAGTTATTTTGAGGGGACCGAAAATGTACACTGTTATACAAGCTACACACTCACTACTTTACATTGTAGCAAAGTGTCATTTCTTCAATGTTGTCACATGAAAAGTTATAATCAAATATTTACAAAAATATGAGGGGTGTACTCACTTTTATGAGATACTGTAGATCATATCATAATCTGTGCTGCTACCAGCACACCCTCTTCCATGGTATTTGAACCAACCACCATGTTATTTCCATTTGCCAAAGGAGCCAACACCCTTCTAGGGTTGCCTGGTTCCTTCCTTGGAGGGACAGTTGTCATGCTTCCCATCATTATACTGTTTGATGACTCAAGTTCATCAGTTTCCCATAGACAGAGTAATTCATCTGTTAAGAAATTTTGGGCAGGCCTGCTGGTAGAGATACTGACCGGCAGGTCCTTCATCTCTACTATAGGAAAGGAACAGTGTGAGAAAGACTTGAGTGTGAGAGGAAGAGCTGGTGAACAGCCAACCTGCTTCTTAAACTGGACGGTTCACAAGAAACATTTGACGATGACTGGAGCTTCTACACCGTGACAGTGTTTACCAGTTCCAACCACATGACAGTGCGTACCAGTTCCTACGTCATGGCAGTGTGTACCAGTTCCTACCTCATTGCAGTGTGTACCAGTTCTTACCCCAGTGTGTAGCAGTTCCAACTTCGTGACAATGCATACTAGTTCTTACCTCATGACAGTGCGTACCAGTCCCTATTTCATGACAGTGCACAAATAAATACTTTTGTTCAATTGAATAACATTTGCAGTTTAAAGCCACATGGCAGATCATCGAGCAGTAAGAGCGAGGGCCGCTAACAATATTGTTGCTGTTTGGATTTCTGAGCCGACGAAGGTGAAATTACTGTAGTCGGCTGCTGAACACGATAGTAATTGCTCCTTTAATCCTGCCCAAAGTGGGCGTCTGACCCACTGATCATCCATAACCTTTAGACCACCTGCCTAATATTGTGTAGGTCCCGCTTTTACCGCCAAAACAGCAGCCCAATACGCTACAAACTGTGATGCACTGTGTCCTGACACCTTCCTATCAGAATCAGCATTAACATTTTCAACAATTTGAGTTACGGTAGCTCGTCTGTTTGATCGGACCACACGGGCCAGCCTTTGCTCGCCACGAGCATAAATGGCAGCCCATGACCCTGTTGCCGGTTCACCGCTTTTCCTTCCTTGGACCACTTTTGATAGGTACTGACCCCTGCAGACTGGAAACACCCCACAAGACCTGCAGTTTTGGAGATGGGCTGACCCAGTCGTCTAGCCATAACAATTTGGCCCTTGTCAAAGTCGCTCAAATCCTTACACTTGCCCATTTTTCCTGCTTCCTCCTTTTGTCCTCAAAGTTGATGTTGGTGTTTGAAGCAGGATAAATTGTCATAATGTTATGGCTAATCGGTGTAGATGGCTGTACCTAATAAACTGCCAAGTTAGTGTATTTCCCTGTTCTCTCTTGCTTCTTTATAAATCTGGAAAGTTGAGCCTTGGTACAGCCTCCCAAATGGCACTCTATTCCCTATATATTGACTTGGGCACTAAAAAAACATGGAGCACTATTTTACATTTTTGTCATTTAGTAGACACTTTTCTCTAGAGCAACTTACAGAGAGTAAGGGACATCAACTTAGAGTAAAGTGCCTCGCTCAATGACACAACGCCGTTTAGCACAGCCGGGAATCAAACCGGCAACCTTCCGACTACAAGTCTGATTCTGTAACTACTAAGCCAGCTGAAACCTATGTATGGAACAGGGTGCAGTTTGTGATGTCTTTCTTTATTTAAACCTGTTAGGGTCTCATCTCATGCTTCTGCTACCGAAGCAGTAAAACACAATGGCCAAGCTCAGATGTTTCCCTGCTATCACTATCTAAAACGATTAGAACCTCTTCTCCTCACTTGCAGATATCATGTGAAGAGAACAAACCAGAGATTATATGTGGGGGGGAGCGGCAGCAAGAGGCTTGTGCAGTAAGCAGTTATGGTATCACTGTATGTGTGTGTGTGCCTGTGTGGACAAATTATATCTAGGTCATTCTTGGCCCCAACCGGGAGGCTTTTACAAAGGAGAAACTGAATCTTTCTTTTCTCTGAGAATTATGTGACGATTATGTCACAAGGTGTAATAATGGCCTTCAGAACACCTTTTACATAACAGCTGCTTCTTTTCTTTTGAAGGCACATGATTCATCTAAACCTTGAAGGTGGCTGACACAGCAAAGTCCATATTAAAATGCTATCTCCATGTGCAGTGAGGCCTAGAATGTGTTGCGTAGAACTGCCGTAGCCTGCTCAATAGGCACAATAAATACAAAGCAGCCGGCACGTTTGACTAAGGAGGAGCTACGTTAACTTGGGGTAACTAGCGTATCCCTGCAGGGCATGCTTTCCTGCCACAAGTCAAAGATGATAACTGCTTATTAATGAATATGCAGGTTAGTGTTGATTTCAGTATTCTATACTGTATATGCTCTTATCTGGAGCAATTCACTTGCATTAGTTATTGTGTACCTTTAGTACCTACAGTGCAGTCAGCCCATTTACTTTTGATCTCCTAGGATAGCGGGACTATGCATTTCCTACATGATTCATGATTTGTGGATGTAAAGCTGACATTCTGCACTTTAATAATGTCTTAGTCTTGGTTTAATTTCAAATGTAATGTGCGGTGTGATTTAAAAGGCAATAGTAACAATAGAGATTAAGTATAGCTGTTTAATGTCCCATCTGAAAGACTGTACTCTGCAAGATAATATTCTCTTTCCTGCCCTGGGGAATTGTCCTCTACTGGAAAGTGCCCTCTACTGGGAAGTGTATTCCATTCAACCCCTCCCAAAAAATCTATCCATGCCCACACCTGACCAACTCACAACCAATACCAACCTTGATGTATTTTATTGTGATGTTTTAGATCCTTGTGCCTGTGTGTGTTCTGCTATGCCTGCTTCATTGTCCACACAGTTTAATGGCTGTGCCTTAATACCCATACCTGATTCATTTCTGTCATGAAACTAAACCGAGTGATAGCCAGATAGGTATGTTCTAAGCCCAATGTCAACCAGATCGGTAGGTTCAAACCCAGTGGTAGACAGACAGATGGATCCCAAGCACAGTGGCAACCAGACGGGTAGGTTCCAAGCCCAGTGGGAGGTTGGGTGATTTCCCCCGAATGCCTCCAGGAGTGACAGGAAACTGTGATGAAGAAGCGCTCAACCTAATGCACCTGTTGCCTGGGCAGCAGGTCAACAAAACAGGGCCCCGCCCTAACACTACTACCACACTACCAGCAGCACCTGGTGCCAGGATCAGAGTGGAGGATGAAGGCAGAGATGGTGAGAGAGACAAGGAGAGACTGGCTGCACTTATCTGTCAGCACTCTCACTGGAGCATGTTCTGAAATCTCTCCCCCTCTC
>JACXGM010004537.1:10170-37808 GCA_016801145.1 Umbra pygmaea | reverse complement strand
AGGAAGTAATCTGCAAATGTGTAAAACAGTTTTGTGTTGTACACATCACCCTGTATTTTTGTGGATATGATTTTACACATCACAAATGTAAAAATACACATTTGCAGATAGTGAAATATTTGCGCATCATTGTACACATTTGTAGATTGTCTTCTGTGGGTTACAAATATTAAAGTCCAATTAATTCTTCCATACTAAACACTTAAAACTTTAACTGTACACATTATTAAAAAGTCTTACGAACGGGTACTGAAGTAGACAAGGAGACCGGCAGAGTTTAAGAAAAACCTTTTGCTAATATAAAATAGCAAAGGCTCACCTTTGGGGCCTATACTACGAAGCAAGTTCAACATGCCCTGGATTTCTTTTCATTACCTGGCTTGACTGAACCTAACAACTGTTATCTAGATAAGAGATGTCACGACGGTGGTTATCAATTTGTTAAATCAACCCAGGATTTCCCAATCTAGTGACGAGCGCGTTCACATAAATGGGGCGGTGTGTACACCATCGGACCAATCGCAGACACAGACAAGTATATGAGAGCCGCATATTTCGCACAACTGTGGTAAATGATCATTTTAGAGAAGTATGAAGACCACAAAAAATATAATCCAGACATAAAGTAGGAAGTAAAGCTGTGAAAAAAAGCCTCAGGCTCATCGATATTACTGACCATAATTACAATTGTGTATGCCATTAAACCAATGTGTTGCTCAATGCTGATCGTTTATTACATTTTTATTTATCATATTCTTTCATTTGCAACCCTGAAAGTTAGGGCTGTAACGATATGTGATATGAAACTGAAATCGCGACACTCAGATCCACGAACCTGTGACGCGGTCTGAGAAGGCAGAATCGCGACACACCCCTTCCAACTCTCAGAAATATCCTTCCTGTCCAGATCTAATGCAACCACATCTTTAAATTACTATTAATATTGTTTGAAGTGAACATTAGAAAATACGTAGAACTACACCACAAAACTAGTTGATGATAAATTATTTAATTTTACGTAAGCATCCTCCAATTACGTGTCATCTGACTACATTTCCAATCATGTGACGCCTACCTGCAAAAGTTGAGCTAGTTGAAGAACGTGTCCGCAGATCATTAAAAATACTTAAATAATCTTAATTTTGTTTTCAAGAATTTAAGGTCTAAAAAAGTCTGAAATCTCGTTTTCTAAGGTCTCAAAGAAATTCAACATTCATGCTATTTTTGTTCAATTGTATTTTGTCGAAAGAAGCTATAAGCGCTTTCTCTGAGCAACATTTAGTTAGCAACTGCTGCCAGATTATAGTAATAGCAGGTGATTGCGGCAGCTTCATGAGTTAACCTCCCAGCATCGCAGCTATTTTGTTCGTTAGTTACCTTATAAGCTTTGTCTGTTTGTGAGTCTTGTTTATGATATTTTGTGTCCTTGTAGCTTTGTTTATTGAAACATTTCTTGTGATCTGTATTAAAATGTGCATCTCTCTCAGTACCTCAAAGCAACGAAAATACGACCCACACATTGAGCAGTTAATCTCCACGTTCTCGTTCTGTTTCGTTAGCGCAGACAGTGTGGAGCCATGTATTACTTTTGAACAATTCTTTCTACCGACTGAACAACCAGGCTTTGTGGAGTTTCTTCTAATTAGTTTGAACTACTGGTCGCAAGTGTGAAACAGAAGCCTTTTAATTTACTTTGTAAATGTAAGAGAACTTGACTGAAGAAAGATTTTCAACATGCCCGAATCATCTCCACAATGGAGTTTAGTTCTGTTTGTCTTTCAACAGTATTTTGTTACAAAGACAACATAAGTGTTATAGCTTTGGCTGTTTTTCATTTATTTTACTTAGGTATATTGGTAATAATTTGCATAGTTAATATTGTTCTTTGGTCAGTTTAAACAGTTTTTTTTAATGTTATTTACTAAAAATATCATTTTTTTTCTTTCACCCCCCACAAAAAGAATCAAGGATTGTATCGAATCGTGGGTCAAAAACCGTGATACGAACCGAATCGTGAGTTTGGTGTATCGTTACAGCCCTACTGACAGTGTGAAACGGTCATGGGAGCAAATAAAAAATGTACAGGGTGTGTAAATTAATCAATGTCAAAATACTTGGTTGTTCAATACGTTCTGTAGGAGTAAATAGTAAATGTATGTACTGTCTCTATTAAAAGGGATACATTGATGTTGGTCCGTATCAAACGGACCATACATTAAAAATACTTGTCACAAACAAGTGCAACACTACTATGCATAACGTCTGCGGATCTGTAAGTGCACAACTTCAATGTAGATGCTCAAGAAGCTGACAAAGACACGTCACTCCCTCCGTTGATCTCATCAGAGAAAGCCAATGACGAAAGAAACGGCATAAACAAGGTTCACGTCATCAAGGAAACGGCGTAAACAAGGTTCACTTAATCAAAAAAAATGGGCGTGAACAAGGGAAAAGGGGATGCAAGTCTGTCACATCAACTAACCACTTTAGAGGGAATGGAGCTACAAGTTACGCTCACTTTTAAATGCAAGCACAGGACCAATGAAACCATTTAACACAAACATACATACTAGTGTGTGGGTGGGTATGTAGGGTTTGAATGGGTGTTGTGGAACAGTAAAGCCTCCTACATACTAAACAATGTATATCACCAAACTGATAATGAAATCACCACTGTTTACGGATTGTGGCATTCTGCAGACACGAGTGTGTCTAAAGACACAAAAAAACAAAGATGGGCTCTGTTTTACTCTCTCTAAAATGTTTCATGAATGAAAGAACAGAAAACAGGAACTTTGTCATTGACCCACACAGAGAACAATAAATACTAGGAATTATGTGGTCTTTCTGACGTACAGTTTGGTGAAGAAACTTAAGATTGTGGCAGTTTTCACTAATCAAACATGCTAAGCAGCTTACTTAGATAGTCCAGTTGCCAGTCTTTATGAGCTGTGTCCCTGTGTCACTCTGCCCATCTGGAGTAAGCTGGCATTCTTCTGGTCATGTAATCATCTCGTTACCAGCCATGGGTTTGGTTACCTGCGTCAGTGGCGCTTATTATGGCTTAATCAATGCACGACCAGTAATAAACCCCACCTGTCATCAAGGAAACAAGTCCGGCGTTTGACCAACTAGTTAGCTAAATTCATAGTTAACACTTTGGTGTCTTTAGTTCGGTGGCTAGCGAACTATATACCTGTTGTAAAATGTTTAACTAGCTACTAAGTATGAAGCAGATATGCTAAACCCTTTGGTAGGTAAGTGACGCCGTTATATCTACAGTAGTGAGGGGGGGAAAGTAACATCTGAGTGTCAATGTTAAGCCATCCAGCTCCATGAAGCATGTTATGGTGCCAGACACCCCAAGGGCAGGCATGGGTGCCTGAGTTGAGAAGGCAAACTCAGTAGACTGGTAATGTTGCTGTAGGTGGTGAAGATGTCGGGTAGCTGTGCTGACAGATGATGGGTGGATTTATTCCACTATGTTACCGAGCTAATTGCCCACATTGTCCGGGGACTCTGGGATTAATAACCGATGTACTGTGCACCAGAGAGTGGTATTGTTAGCTAGCTAGCCATGCACACTCCCTCCACGAACTACACCAAATTCTTCCTTGAAAATATGTCGAGCTAATAGAAAAAGCTTTCCACACCACGAATGCATATGGTTAGATTATACCAGAGTATAATAATTTACACATTCTGCTTTGGTTGTTCATGTTTTCGGATTAGTGTCACCATATCAAGAGACATATATATATAGCTGTGTGTGTTAGAAGCACACAGTGAAACGCACATACAGACAGTCTTACCAGCACAGGAGAGCTACAGTGAGGCACACCAACACGCGCAAACGCTTCATTATCTTCCCGCGGGGACCAACATCCTCGCTTTCATTGGATTGTACAAACCTCGTGCCTTTACAGTTAAAACGAAGCCGATCAATAATTAAATTAGCTAATGTTTGATGTTTATGTTCTTCGCGGGGAGGTTGGCACTAAACTACAGTTGACGTAAATTCATTTTCATTCACTCGCCACCTCGAACCCGATTTTCTGAATCGCTGGCTTCTGTTCTGTCGCTGGTTCACTGCTTGCCTTGACCAAGCGAGGCTGCGATTCTCCTCTCTACCAATAGCATTAGAGCAGCACTGCGATAAGCCAATAGCATTAGAGCAGTACTGCGGTAGGCAAATAGCCTAATTCAGATACCGGACTATTGTAGTGACGTATATTCAGCTTGAGCTGAGTGGAATGTCTGACATGGAACTCGTCTTCTTTATCCTAATATTTCTTTTACACGCTGACGTCGTTTTGCAATAAGATGGTTTATACATTATTTTTCGAATGACATTGCAAACATCCAAAGACGTCGATGGCGTAGCATAGTACTTAGTACGTAGTAACAGTGTAGTAGTACCAAACTGTTAAAAACGGTGTTCTTACATTAAATTTTTTATTGGAGTAATTTAGCCGAAGTTTATACCCAGTGAGACGTACATATTTTATTGACCAGTTATATTAAGAACATGAAATATTTTACAATGGAAATAGAGATGATGAATGAGTCAATTGGAATCAGGGGATGATTGGGTGGTCATGGTGATATGATAAGAGTTAATACCAGGATCAGTGCTAGATATCATGTGACCCGAAGGAGTCAAGACACCTGTTATCTGAAATCTATGTCTGAAACACGGCACACTGAACAGGCAAATGTCCAATTTGCATTCAAACAACGGCACTTATACACAGGGCAATTTCCCGTTTACTGCCCTGAAGCGTTGTGATTTGATCTTTAGAGGAGAGTTCCCCCTAATGGCCTTTCAACAGCACTACCATACCATACAGGAATCGACCAAAGGCAAACGCAAGACAGCATTGTAATGAATGTGCTATGCTGCTGGCTTGCTTAATATTCTCGTACCATATAACATAGGGATGTATGTCTGGTGTTATTTTAAAGGGAATGCAACATAGAAGTACACTTTGGAGTTGCGTGGGATGCAATGATGTACAGTATAAGTTAGTTACTTACATGGATTGTGGTTATTAATCGACGTCGTCAATGTTGTACACTACCATTCCCAGCATGCAACGAGAAATTGTCGTTTGGAGAACTGCCTGTATGAATAATGCATTATTGTTAAAATCATTTTGAATTATAAGCAAAATATACATGGTGAACATATATATACACAATTACAGCAAATAAAATACGATTCAAACTGATTACAATTCGAAATTGGTGTGCGTTCTTAACAGGCAGGGTCCTAAATTTGCGATTTGCATCATGAACGATGAGCTGTTTCATAGAACATAAGTTTTGACTATCTCGATCTCGCTTATCGGGACTGTTCACTTCCGACGGAGTCGTAACCAGAACTCTTTATCTCTTGTTGGCCTGTTTGGTGCTGTGATACAGCGAGAAATCATGCACGTGGCCAAGATGTTATTGTATCTATTCTCCGTAGTCGTGTGTGAGAGGTTATTTTCGGTGGCCGCATTCTCCCAAAGTCTGGACAGCGACTTCACCTTTACACTCCCCGCCGGACGGAAGGAGTGCTTCTTCCAGACCATGAAGAAGGATGCGTCGCTGGAGATAGAATATCAGGTGCGAAGGGGTTATGGTCAGTAAGGGGTAAAAAAATGGGCACACTTAAGATATGAACTATAATTGTTCTACTTGTTCTACTCTAATTTCAGTAGTCATCCCTAAAGTAAAAACGTCCACATCCTATGATCAGCAATACCCAGAAATTACTGTCCTATGAGAATTATCAAAAGAAAGGAACGTTATAGTGATTTGTCCAGATAAGTTGTAGTTTTCAGATACCCGAAGTTACAAGGTTGTAGTTCATTCTGCTTCACTGGGCTTAGACTTTGGTGCCAAGGTTTTTAATGTTTCAAATTTAGTAGTGATCGTCTACAAAACGTTGGTAATATCCCTGCTAGTTTCTATGCAGTCTGGCCTTAACGTTCATTCTCATGCCAGCACCGTAGGACATACTTTCAAATTACCTAACTTTGTGTCTATCACTAAACAATTGCCGTAGTAGTCTACCACTCTTAACTTTGTGCAGACACAACACTGATAAAGTCACGTTAAGTAGACAGATTTCTAACTAATGTTAAGTGGAAGGTCTCGTGTGTTTTAAAATACTTAAATTACTAAACTATTTGTATTTGAGTTGGGAAACTATGACATACTTTGCTCCTAATTACCAGCAAAGATATGTGGAAATGCTGAACTGTTGATGCAACTGTAGAAATACTGTCCCTGGAAACTGTTCCGTTAACTTGCCTTCCACCCCCTGCTCCAAATTATTCACGAGAAGCGCCCATTGGTGCGTGTCTCACTCGTCCCTTCTCGCCCATCTCTCCTCTCACACAGCACGTTTTTCTCCCGTGTGTGTCTTAAGGTTTTGGATGGAGCAGGTCTGGACATTGATTTCAGCCTGTACTCTCCTACTGGACGAATCCTTTACAGCGAACACCGCAAATCAGATGGAGTGCACACGTAAGACTTTATTTATTTATCTATCTAATCAGTCTAATCAATGTATTAATTTATCGGTATATATCTATTATTTATCTCAGAATTGGTCCCTCTGTGTGTTGTCACTAGAGTGGAGACAGAGGATGGAGACTACATGTTTTGTTTTGACAACTCGTTCTCGTCGATGTCAGAGAAGATCGTGTTCTTTGAGCTGATCCTGGACAACATGGACCCGGAAGCGGAGGAGCCTGAGGACTGGAAGGAGTACGTTCATGGGACCGATATAATGGACATGAAACTGGAGGACATCATGGTGAGGGGCTGCACTGACAGTACACAAAGGCAACATTCCAGATCCGTTTCCTGCACAACATCTTTAGCACAGTATGCATTGGGGGCACATTAAACAATGCACACATGTTCTTTGAAGATATTCAAAAGTGTTCAGAATGCTTGGTAGTACATGTTTTGCCATTGAAAAATATTGTGCGCATTAGTTGACTTTGTCTAAGTGGGAGTTAAGTTTTGTGCTACCGGTTGTCTGTTAACATTGGCATCTGACTTTGTCTCTCTGATGTGGAGATGCCTGAATTTATAACACTTCAGTTCATACAACACACTGCCAGGTGGTGTCCTTTTGACCCAGTACAAAACACTATCACCCTTATAAACACAGACAAAACAGTACCCTGCTAATATTATGGCACAAGGTCAGAGAGACTGAGGACTGCCATTATCGATGTCCCAATGTCCACAGAATGAGGCCAAGGTGGCCTGACATGTACAACATCCTATCTCAGAATCAGTACGCACACGCAGCTAGCCCGTCAGCCGGCCAGTCATTAAGTGATATGGCATTGTGGAGGAAGTAGTAAAATTGCTGTTCAGTGTCCTTGGGTTTTTTTGGAAGGCACTTTATCAAATGTATTATTAATATATTTTTTAGTCTTGTTTATGCTTTAAGAGCAGACTCACTGACGTAATGACAATGTCAAAATGCCCACCATTTTTCCACGTCTTACTACTGTGTGTCATGGAAACTTTGTTCCAGAGAGATCAAATTAATTTTAGGTTATGAGTGTAATCTTTACTGCTCTGTCCAGCCCAACTCTACCAGGCTTTCTTTGCTCAGTGTATTTCTCCACAGCATCAGAATGATCCAAACCTCCGCACTCCTTCTGCATTCCAGGACACCATCAACAGTGTGAAGGCCCGATTGGGCAAGAGCCTTCAGATCCAGACGATTCTCAGAGCGTTCGAGGCCCGCGACCGAAACCTCCAGGAGTCTAATTATGACCGGGTCAACATGTGGTCGATGACCAACCTGGCGGTCATGTTGCTGGTGACGGGGGTGCAGGTCTACCTCATCCGCTCGCTGTTCGATGATAAAAGACACACACGCACGTAACAGCCCATTCACTTGGGAGGGCCCAGGGAGAAAGAAGGGCAGCTTTGTCTGGACCAGCCAGCCAATATGGAGTGGGACTGGCAGTGAACATGAGGCTGGGGTTTTTATATACAACACATTTGCGTGCACACATTCCATCACACACTCACACCCTCCTTATTATGCATTTCCCACAGCTCCATCGTCTGGCTGTCGAGCTAAGGGACTCTTTCTTATAAGTGTAGAAAGAAACACCTGCTGGACCTACAGGTTTTTACAGTATGTGTGAAACCAACAAGTGTTACCCAACACAGAGGTTCTGTAATCTCCACCATGTCCTCCAGACACTTTACATCTACATGTATGTCACGTCTTCCAGTATAGTCATATGGCCAAACAAATTGACAACATTCTTGGTCAGGCCTATTTATCTCAGAAACTTGAAGCCAATTCCACTGTGTTTTTTTTTTTGCAACCCTTTAATCTTGGACTTATTGACTCGGTACACCAGGTGAGTGCAATTAAGGATAAAGTAAAACGGAACCAGCATGCTGTTGTCTTCCTAGGGTAAGAGTTGAATACTCCTGTACTAGGTGATTGGTACCCATGATAATGATTTTGATTTAACAGTCTGTCACTTACGGCCAGAACTGTGGTCTTCTAAAACAAACAAGGCTGAATAAACACACACACACATTTTCAGTCTAACACACACAAATCTGCAAACCTGTCATTTGCAGCCTACCAACTGTTTGGTCTTTTCTCTACAAGGCGAATGGAGAAGTGGGGTAAGGAAGCGGAGGAGGGTTGACCCCGGTAACCCCGACCCCATTACCCCTTCTAAATCTGTACTATTCTGCTCCGTCGCCACGTCCTGTCCATCTGCAAATCATGTCTTGATTGTTTAATGTTAGACTAAGCGCTGACAAGAGAGTCTGGTTTCAGTCACACATGAGGATTTATAGCGCTTGTCCCAACGGTCCCTCTAGTGACAGAATTCTATTTTCATCTAACGGGGCTTTGACAGAAATTGGAACCAGGAAGAAAAAAAGAGGTCATGTTTTTTATGTGATATTCAAGCCAGAGATCATTTTTAAGTTTTGTGGCAGTCCAAAAAGCTCCAGGAAAAATGTTGAGGGTATTAAAGGTGAGAAGGGTTGGTTTTACTGGGTTTGGACCTGTCCTATAGATTTGTACAAACATCTGGGTGATTTGTTGGAATAGGTGCTAAGACTTTGTGTGGCCAAACAAGTCCAGTTTTATTTTTCTCTAAGCCAGTGGTCCTCAAACCCTTCCATGGAGGGCCTAGTGTTTGCAGGTTTTCGCTTTTACCTTGTACAAGCCTGATGGAGTAGCTAACTAATTGGTTAGGATCTCCCCTCACATGGCAGTCTAGGTCCTTATTATGCTCTAATTGAAGGGAAAGACCAAAAACCAGCATACACTAGGCCCTGCATGGAAGGGTTTGAGGACCACTGCTCAATACCCTATGACCCTCAGACTGAAATCTGGCCCTGGAATCCAGTTCCACTCTGTTTTTTCATCACAACCCCCTAATCTGGCATTTACTTAGACCTGGGACACCAGGTGAGTGCAATGAATGATGAGGTAGAACAGATAAACCAGAAGGCTCCAACCCTAGTAATGTAACATTCGAGTATCCCTGCCCTATACTGTAGAACAGGCATCACCAACCCTGGTCCTGGAGAGCTAATGTCCGGACTGTTTTCACTCAAACCCTAATTTAGCACACCTGTTTCTAGTAATTAGCTGGTTGATAAGCTGAATGAGGCTACATTATGTGTGGTTGGAGTGAACCTACAGGGTGGTAGCTCTCCAGGACCAGGGTTGGTGATGCCTGCTATAGAGAATGTGGAACTGCATTCCTGTGGTATGTAACATCACACCGCCCCCTTGTGGCTGGACTTTAAACTGATCAAGAAAAACAGAAACGGACATTCTCACCCATTTCTCTGCTTTGTAATACAGGATGAAACAAGCAGTGTTAGTTACTCAGTGTCCACAGTCTCTTGAGCTGAAATCAGAAAATAACTGGCCATCAGACACAAGCTGTTGCTGCACTCTGATGTTCGGACACTCAAATTCACAACCAATTACAAATGCTGTATTTGCACTGTGTCTGTGCCTACCACGTTCCACCTTTTGCTTCAAAGTATTTTTGGTGATGCTCAGGCAATCATTACGTTAAGAAGATTAATCAATCAAAATAAGTATATTTTTGTTAATTACACAATGTCATTGGTGTTTTGTTCTAACTTGTTTTGTTCATTTCTGCCCAAGACAATGATGGCTTCTTAAGAACACATCCAAATTCTTAATAAGAACACAAAACATAAAAACAAGAACCCATTTAACTCTGACTCTATAACCCATGCTGGTTTAGAGTTTGTGTTTGTTTTACTAACCTGATGATAACACAATGGGGAGAATATTCTGGAATTTTTATCAGACTATTGTTCTGTAGATGTAAATGTGTGTAAATTAAAGAATCCTGCTTTTCTGAACATGCTGTGTCCTTTTGAGTTCAAGTGATTGAGTGAAATAACTTTTTTTAGACAATTTATTTTTTTATTTTTTGTTTTGCTGACAGTGTTTATTTGGAGAAGAAACGATGGAAGCTAAAGCCTGTTTGTCATGTCTGTTTGCATACCTGGCGTCTGCTATTAGCCTAATAAAAGGAGTGCTATGAACTGGAATGTTAGAGGTAGCCTGGTTAACAGTCAACCTTGATTGTAGTAGCAAAAAGTGGTCTTTGTAAAAAAAATACAGAACGCCAAAAGGGAATTTTGGGAAAAATTAAAACATGAGTTAAAACATGACATAAAAAAGCTTCATATCTATAGCAATGGAAATATCCATTGCAATGCAATTAGAGAACATTTTATACCAGTTAAACTCCAGCAACTTCATTGTGTGCAAAAGGGTCCAATAACTTGCTCTGGGTGGTTTGACTAAAGAAAAAAGGTCAGTAGATGTTAGTTTTTCCATAGTATTATTTATTTCTCTCGCTGTAGCAGTGTCGATAATTTAGAAAGGACAACATTTACACATTGACACAAATTTTGTTGTTTTGGTAGTGTTCCGGCACAATGACTTGAGGTGGAAGTACAGACTCAGCAACATTTGGCCTTGTCTCCACCGCCATGTGGAACCGTGAAAGTGAGCTAGGGACAGGTTGATGTTTATTGGTGGGAGCCCTGGTACAAACTGGGGGAGGGTGTTGGAACTTTGTTTGCTCTAGGAAAGGCTATGTTATATTTTTGAATGGGAGGACATTGCATTTGTCTTTAGAGGTGCTTAGAACAGGAATCATATCTGATCAATACTTGACATTTTTTGCAACATTTGAGAAGATTGTGCTGCCTATTAAACATGTTTTCAGATCTTACAGGAAGCATCAAAATTATGTACACATCAGATGGCTCAGTTGTTAGTCAGACTTGTAGTCTAAAGGTTGCCTGTTTGATTCCTGACTGGCTAATGTCATTCTGTCCTTGAGCAAGGCACTACCCTAAATTGCTCCAGGGGCATGTCCCTGTACTTATTGTAATTTGCTCTGGATAAGAGCATCTGCTAAATGTGTAAAATGTAATTATTTTGTTATAATTCATTTTTGATGCACCACTAAAATATGACCAAGCATTTTGCACATCAATATACAGCATCACTTTGACAATAAAATGCCTTTTTTGTATAATATTTGAGTTAATTGTAGAGATATTATAATTGTTTTTACTCATCTGGGCCAGATTATTTGCAAGAACATGCCATTTTCAGTGTACAGTGTACACTGCAGTTCTTTATAGTTTATTCTCCATTATTGTGAGCATTTATTTATCTTTCACTGTTGGCGTCTTCCTTGACCTAGCAATTAGTTTGCCATTGCTGAGCCAATCTTTTTTTTAATGTACCAAATATGCCTGTTTTTGCTAAATCTATAATCGATTTATTCTGATTTACCTGTATCACGATGAGAAGCCATCGAAGCGGAAAAGGTGGCTGGCACCGAATGATGCACAAGCCACCACTACGCACTGTACATTCCACACACATGCATTGCCTTTTTTCACCTCTTAGCTGTAACTGTAACCTAAAACCTAAGTTGCTTTGTGATTGGACAAAAGCAGATGACTGTACAGCCCCCACCCCTTTTCTTTGAACCTGGGTAAGATTTAATGCAACAACCAATAAAAAAATAATATCCTGTAAATGTTCACGTGATTCCCACTGGAAAAGACTGGAGCTCCAAGCATCAGTTTTCTGCACAGAGTAAGTCATGATCTCCAAATTCACAACTTGTTTGATACATACATTGACAACTTGTATATGAACTCCCTTTACCTGATCAATTTGGTCTTAAGTAGGGACTTCCCAAAAGTTGTGAACTTAGTTACTCAGAAAAGTACTTTTAGGGGGTGGGCAAACTACGGCCCGCGGGCCAGATGTGGCCCACCGGCTCTGGCCCACTTTAATCTGGCCCACAGTCTACCGACGCTCTTGAGCGTCAAGCGCGATTGTATCGCGATTATCTCGCGAACCGTATATGCTAGCAACTAAAGCTTGGTAGCGTTGTAAAGACGAAGATCAGCCGAAAAGAATGAGTGTTGGGTCATCCATGTGGGTTTATCATAGCCGACAGCTATTGCGCCTCGAAGTCGGTCATGTTTTTTTTACTTTTGCCTTTTTTACTAAACACATTACAGACAGGAAGTAGGATGTGAAAATGACAAAATAGCAACTCTGAAATGATGTAGGACATCATCCTGCACAATACCAACATGGTACCAATATAGTTGGAAAGATCGCTGATAAAATATTGCCAATGCAAATGATGAGATGTGGTTTGTCCGTGTGGATTAATGACAAGCCATAGATATCGCGTCTCAAAGTTGTGTACTTTTTACTGACTATATTTTGGTAAACTAAAAACATTACAGTCAAACAAGGTTTTAATGCTGATGCCGAGAGGGTATTTTTTTTAATGGTTGGTTTGAAAAAAAACTCAACACTGAACAGCTTGTCTCTCGACGGGACATTGTCCTCAATCATGACCCTGAAAATGGCTAGGCTTGAGCCGAACTGTTTCAAATGTGGAAATTCTTCTGCAAGTCTGAGCAATTAATAATTAAACAACAACCAAAACACTAATAATTATTATTAATGAAGCACCCCCATTCCTGCGACCCAATCTAACCCCCCCCCCCTTGACCCCCTGACTGGGGGATGTCACTCTTGCCTGTCTTCAAAACTTGAGAGCCCTGTGTCAGACATCAGCATCCGATTAAATGCAAATTGCAAAGCCTAGAACAGGGTTCATCATCTCTGGTCCTGGAGGACCGAAACACTTATGATTTTTGATTGTAATTAACTACTAGGTAAAATAAAAAATCTAAAGGGTTTCAGCCATCCAGGACAGCAGTTGATCCCTGGCCTAAAATTTAGAAAATTGACTACTCTACAAAACACGAGTTTACCCTCCCACCACTGGGCGTCGATGCACAGGAAACCTGCAGTATTGCTCTTGCTTGCCCCTTGTTTAAATATTCAATGTTTCCAACATGGCGGATGAACTAGATGTTGTTGACATCGAAGGAGATGAGTGTGATACTAATTTGGGGTAAGTAGACATTTTCAGGACTAAATGAACGTCAAAAGTCTTCTAAATAGAAATTTTATATGATGTTTAGGTATTTAGGAGAATGCATCAGAAAGCGTTCTAATGGACCAGGCCAGAACGGGCAGTTAGCTGTTACTGCTGGTTAGCTTGATGACAATATGGTAATTTAGCTCTGTGTTTAATTCACGGGAAGCATGCCGTCTTGATCCTATGGTTATTCTACACGTGTGTCCCCCCCTCCAGCTTCATATCTTAAACATATTATAGATTAATTTATAATTCCCGGTTGGTTGATGAATCTGCTATTCTCATCCACTTGAAACGGACACGCCCACTGTATTGCCCGCTTTCTGGAGCAATCACGTGAATGTACCTGATAGACAAGTTATTATTTTAATCACGCGTTTCCGTTTTTCTAACGTTTGTGTAGAATACAAACTATCATACTCTTCCTGTTTTCCACGCTGTCCACACTTCTCTGAACGTGCTGCCCAAGAGAGCCAAATATACCAGCTGTTTATGTATTACTGTATTTCAGGGACTTTGGTGATGGAGCAGCAGTGCTGCACGACCAGTACCTGCGTTCATCATGGAAGACCAATCCGGGGGTCTTGGTAAGAGATTTTTATAATTGGCTACCTAAGAACTTGAAAACATGAAAAATGGATGCTGGCTTTAATGTGTTGGTGGTCTCTCTTCCTTTAGCAGTGGGAACTGGACAGCTCTATCAGTGCAGAGAACAGAGTGGTGATAGAGAACATGCTACTGGAGGAACAGTATCCTTCCTTAACATTTTTGTCTGATGCCGTCTATGATGTTGGCATTCGTTTCCATCCTGCTATTCCAGTTCTTTACCTATTACAAATGTACGTCGTGCCACATTTTAGTAGTGTTTTGTTGTCAGTTCTAATGATGTTGTCATGCTCAGTTTTTTTGCGCTTTTGTATTTTAGTGCCGTTTTTCTAAGCTTGGATTTCTCTTTCATAATACCATTATGCCAAATTGTGTCTCCTGTCTGGGTCTTTCCATTTAAGCCCAACATCCATTCCATAATAGTACCTTAATTGACTTGCCTGGTAAAATGGTAACTAAATTCCAATAAAGTAGGTATATTAGGTCACACTGCTGAGATTGTTATATTGAAATGGTGTGTTTTTGTTGGTGAGGTTTTGTCCTTAAACATTGGTAGGTATTATTTGACTGGTAAGGAGATGCCAAAGGGCCTGTGGGCCAAGGCAGCTTCCACTAGCCCCAAATCCAAAGGAAAGAGGTGGGTCTGGATTTCTTTCTGTCTGTGTGCTCTTCTGGACTTATCAGTGTAATTCTGTTGTCAAGAATCTGTGACAGCTTTTGTGTTCCCCAGGCCTCCAGTCAAGCACTCTGCCTCAGCGTCCTCCACCACCGCTCGCTGGTCTCAGGAGGAGAAGGAGCTGTTTGAGGCAGGACTGGTATGACCCTCTGTTTTCTTTCCACTTCCCTCTTCCCCCTATTCTCAGACTCCATGCTTTTTACATACCCTGTATTCCCAAGGCCCAGTTCGGCCGTAGGTGGACTAAAATCTCAAAGCTGGTAGGCAGCCGTACCGTTCTACAAGTGAAGAGTTACGCTCGACAGTACTTCAAACACAAGGTAACGTCCTCTTCTGAAGAGCGCCTCTCCCGGCTCTGCCAGTCAATATCTATTGGATCTCACCATCTCCCTGTCTCCCTGTCTCTACAGGCTAAATCAGAGGGCACTACTTCTGCTATGTTGCCCCCTACTGTCCCAGAGTCTTCACTGTCCACCTCAGGACTGTCTGTGTCCGGCCATCTGTCAGCTCTGACCAATGCCGTCCGGATAGAGAGACTCAGTGACGAGGAGGAGGAAGAGGTGGATATCACTGATGACCTCAGCTCTGAGGGAGGGCCTGGAGAAGGGATAAGAGGAAGGGAAAATGAAAAGATTGAGGGGAGGAGAGAGGACTTACAGATGGAAGCTATGCCTCAGACACGTGAGCCTAGAGCCCTAGAGGGGATGGATGACGAGGGGGGATCCCAGGACCAATGCAGCCTTACAGACACCACACTTGGGGAGCCGAATCGGGAGCAGCCTGTCTGTAGCCCTCCACTCCCCAAAACGGCGGCTTCTCCGACAGAGCCGGCCACCAGCGGGCATTGTCCGGGGGGACGTGGGGCGTCGGCTGAGCCCCAGCCGAACTCAGTGGATTCTGGAGAGGAGACGGGGGGATCTGGTTGGGCAGGGGAGGGGGAGGAGTCTGATGAGGAAGAGGAGGAGCTTAAAGCCCCAGAGCAGGAAGTGGATCTGGACCCGGTGAGCATCACAGATGAGGAAAAACAAGCCATCCCAGAATTCTTTGAGGGAAGGCCCTCCAAAACCCCGGAGAGATACTTGAGGATCCGGAACTACATCCTGGATCAATGGTACACACACACACACACACACACACACACAATGGTACACACACACACAAAACGACACCCAGGTTTACCTTTTCACGTTGTTTTGTCAGGTTAAAGAGCAAGCCCAGGTACTTGAACAAGACGTCGGTGCGTCCCGGCCTGAAGAACTGCGGAGACGTCAACTGTATCGGCAGGATACACACTTACCTGGAGCTGATAGGAGCCATCAACTTCAATTGTGGTGCCTACATTTCACTAAACTGTGGTGCCTACATTTCACTAATAACTGTGGCGACGACATCTCACTAACAACTGTGGAGACGACATCTCACTAATGCCTGGCTCACACTACAGCAGTTTTAAAATCCTAACCGATTTTGAAATCTGGTTGTAGCACACACTTAAAAAAAATCTTTGCCAATTTTCTTCCCTCAAATTTTAAACATGGACACACTACAAGATTTGAAAATCGTGGTGCATCACACACTACACAATGTTATGAGATTATCGTGCCAGAAGATGCGCCTCACGTGATCTACAAAGCAGATTGCTAGCGGGAAAGCGGATGTAAACAAAATGGATACTGTAACATGAATACTTGCTGTATCACTAATGATCGTTTGTTGTGAGAAAAACCAAAAGCGGAAGAATAAACAAGTGTGAACGAGAAAATGGTTGGGGAGACGGGCTCAACATGGATTGTCAGTACTTTAGCGAGAAATGGAGATCCCAACGGATCTGTGTTTCAAATTTCACGGTCGCCATTTTTAAATTTCCGTCACTTTTGTCTCGTCGTAGACTTGCTTCCTATTGGCTATGGTGACAGTACTGATGTAATCACAATCTTGTTAATCCTGAAAATATGAAACATGTTTTATACCAATTTGTGTGAGAGCAGATCGGGAGGTGTAAGATTCGATCTGTGAACCCCTCACATTACCAGACAATCTGCACCAAACATCCGAACCGATCGAGGTCCTCAAGATTTTTTCTCAGATTCTCGGGAGGGGAAAATCAGGCATAAATCGGCCGAAATCTCCTGTAGTGTGAGCCAGGTATAATAGTTGTGGCGCTGACATCTCGCTGCGAACTGTGGCGCGCCGACATCTCGCTGCGAACTGTGAAGCGCCGACATCTCGCTGCGAACTGTGGCGCGCCGACATCTCGCTGCGAACTGTGGCGCGCCGACATCTCGCTAAGAACTCTCTCGCTCACCTTAAAGGGGTGCTTCAGAATTTTGGACATAGGACCTCATTTCCAAGTTAGCCAGGGTGTTATTTGTCAATGGAGACCGTTTGTCAACACTTCATCCAGTCCTTCCATTTGCAGAGTCCGTTGGTGGTAGGCTAGCGCAGGTCAGTAGTAATTGCTAGCCTGCCACTGAAAACAGTCTTATCCACCATAGGCAAATAAATTATAATGCCAGACTACCGATGTAAATGTGTGTGTTGATAGAATAATGTTAGAAATAAAACTATCCTTGCATCTCAAAAGATTTTGAGGGACTATTTTCTGAATTCTGAACCACCCCTTTAAGCTGCATTTCTTTTACTCATCCTTAGTGGTGTCCGTCTGTTCCAGATCAGGCTGTGTATAACCGTCCCCGCGTGATGGATCGCTCCAAACCCAGAGAGAGTCGAGACACTCTTGAGTACCAACTTGCCCAGAGACTGCAGAGCATGGTGAGGCAACCTCTAACCCTTGACCTCTATGATCTTTCACCTTAGACAAGAAAGGCAATAGTGAGTCCACCTGACCCGCTACCCAGACCCTTCTAGTTGGTCCAGAAAACAGCATGGTGAAAGAACACTTGTCTTTGGTTGATTATCTGTAAAAACTAATAATGATAATTTCAGACGTCCATGGATGTCAGAGGTATTGTAGCAAAACTCAAGGGAGAGAGAGACACTTACTGTCTGCAATTATTTGTCTTTGGCATGGCCTTAAAGTATCTATGCTGTTGTAGTATTACCCCAAACAGACTCATAATTTTCAACAATTGTTGACTTTAAAGGAGCCCATCTACTATCATGCACCGTCTTCCATGAAGATATGAGGTTGACATCTAATGGCCGTAATGGCTGTATGAGCTGCTATTCATTGGTTGTATGAGCTGCTATTCATTGGTTGTATGAGCTGCTATTCATTGGTTGTATGAGCTGCTGCTGATTGGTTGTGCACTGCAGAGAACCAGGAAGCGGCGCGTGAGAGACGTGTGGGGGAACTGGCGTGACCCTAAAGACCTGGAGGGGCAGACCTATGAGCACCTGAGTGCAGAGGAGCTAGCCCTGAGACGGGAGGACATGAGGAAACAGCCCAAACCCTGCAAGGTGTCCAGGCACAGAGGGTGAGCAAGGGACTGTCCTGCCTCGGTGTGATCAGGAAACACTGGATCAACATTAATGTGTTTGGTTAACGACGCTCAGTTAAAGGCCCTCTTGTTCCATGCTCAGGATGTTGGATCCCTTCCAGCTGATTCCGTGCCGTGCGTTTGAAGAGGAATGTCAGGAACCGTTCCAGGTGGTAGCGTGCGCCGAGGCTCTGCTCATAATGGACTTGGTACATACACATTTCCTACAAGTATTAATAAAACCTTTTAACAGTCATGTTTTTACCAAAATCAACAGTTGCCTGTATATTACACAATTATTAATTCAACCTGCTGTAGAATCCTGAAAGTGACTTATTGAAATACAACGTAATAAATATAGGATCTTATTGAGCACATTGCGTTTTCTATAATTTCTTTAATTCCCCAGCATGCTCACGTGTCGATGGGTGAGGTTATTGGGCTGCTGGGAGGAGCTTACAGCCTGGAAGACAAAGTTCTGAAGGTAAGACTACAGCCCTGAAGCCTATACTACAAAGCAAGTTCAACATTGCCCAGGATTTCCTTTCATTAGCTGACTTCACTAAGCCTAACAACCGCAATCCGCCTAAGTGGTATCATGATGGTGGTTATCAATTTGTAAAATCAACGAGGTTTTCCCGATCTAGCAATGTTTGCGTTCACATAAAAGGCACTAAGGCTGTTTCCGACTAAGATTTTCTTTGATTGACCTAAACTCAACTGATCTCTCTGACAATCGACTACTTAAATTTTCTAAATGTTTTTTTTCTTTTCATAAATGTCACTGTGGTTTTAATTTAACCATTTCGTTCGATGCTTCACAGCACTGTGGAAAGAAATAATCAGAAACAAATACATAAGAAAGGCTGATTGACAAAACAGATTTATATGGGACTATTTGACTAGGTAACAAGATTTAATGGCTTTATTGTGATTAGATCATTTAAACTTGGCACAGCAAAAGGTGACATCAGTGTTAAAAGTGTGCATTGTATTTGAAAATCTCTCTCAAATCAGCCTATTTGAAAATAGAAAAATCCTACAGGCTGTTGTTCAAAATAAATTCTTGCGCTTGCCCATTTGTCCTGCTTGTTCATTTTGTCCTCAAAGTAGATGTGTTAGAAGCAAGAAAAAATGGCAAGAGCATCTCCAAAACTGCAGCTCTTGTGGGGTGTTACAGGTCTGCAGTGTCAGTATCTAAAGTATTCAAAGGATGTAAAAGCGGTGAACCGGCGACAGGGTATTGGGCTGCCAAGGCTCATTGATGCATGTGTGGAGTGAAGGCTGGCCTGTGTGGTCCGATCCAACAGACGAGCTGCTGTAGCTCAGATTGCTGAAAAAGTTAATGCTGGTTCTGATAGAAAGGAGTCAGAACACAGTGCATCACAGTTAGTTGCGTATGGGGCTGCCGTTTTGGCGGCGAAAGGGGGACCTACACAATATTACGTGTATATTCAGTGTATGTACTGTCTCTACATGGAAAGGGGATACATCAATGTTGCTTAGGTTTTCAACATCCCCCACAGCATACATGAAACTACCTGTAGAAAACAAATGCAACGCTCTGCATACAGTCTGTGGAACTGTAAGTGCAAAACTTCGATGTGTTGCACTGGCAACATACAGCTCAAGAAGCTGACAAAGATACGTCAGTTTCTTCGCTGAGGATCTATATACTCATCAGAGAAAGCTAACAGATTTTGTCTCTCTAAATTATTCTTGCTTTGCTTAGGGACCCTCTCACTATCCGCGCACCAATGGTTGGTAATTGATTGATAATTGATTGGTCAGTAGGCGTAGCAGGTTACGCGTGCAGCATAAGTTACCATGGCAATGTAACCCGGTAACAGATGAACCACCGTTGTGATACTAAAAACCCAGGTTTCAAGCCCATTAACCCCAAATCTTGTTTCATAGTATACGCCTCTGATGTTGATGAAGACAAAGATAATAATGACAATGGTATCACGTGTGTGTTAGATTGTTGCAGCGGAGCCGTGCAACAGTGTGAGTACCGGTCTGCAGTGTGAGATGGACCCGTTGTCTCAGACTCAGGCCTGTGAGCTGCTGTCTAGTCTGGGTTTGTCTGTAGTGGGCTGGTACCACTCACACCCCACCTTCCACCCCAACCCTTCTCTACGAGACATACACACGCAGGACCAGTTCCAGGTACGTACAGCTGTGTGAGTTAGGGTTGTTTTAGCCTGTGGTACTCTCACTACTTTACATTGTAGCAAAGTGTCATTTCACAAGAATGTGAGGGCTGTACTCACTTTTGTGAGATACTGTATATTTAAAAGCAGATGATGAGCCTAGCCAGAGTATCAGGAACCCGTACCACAATCCTTGGGTCCTTGTTACCGAGGAAGGGGTAGTAAGAACAGCAGGGTGTTCATGTTTTGCTGGACTAGGGAGAATATGTAGCCATGCAGCAGCAATATTTTGGAAGGTCAGTCAGCAGACAGAAGATGAGACAGACATACAAATTTTACATGGGCTTACGTTTTTGTAAAAAATATAATTATTGATGTTGAGCTATACCTAATATACAGAAAATGAGACCGATCATGTTTTTGTAATTATTGTAATGATGGACATTGAGCTAATACCTGCAATGGCATTCTGAATTGCCAATAAAGATAGGTTGTAGAAGTAAAGATATGTTGTTAGTTTTTTATATTTTCCTGCAGTGGTTTCGTTAAGTTCAGATTCCTCAACCACAATCGCATGTCTTTTTCAACAACTGGTAGAAGGTGGAATTTGTAACATGGTGGACATGGGCATTCTGATCGTTTTAATCTTGTGTGTTAAAAGCATTGTTGACTGTAACAGAGGTTAATGGATTTTCCCCAGGTGTTAATTTTTTATCCTTTCACTCCTTGTAGCTGATTTTGGTTCTGTGTATTTGGCTTTCATTTAATATTCTTTCCTCTTGAAATAGAGTTAAGAATATTCAAACATGATTGTTTTTAAATAGGCCTGATATTGCCTGATATCCAATGATTAATCACGTAAATGGAACACCTGTGCATTCATGGCTGTGCGAATTTGATAGTGGCTGCTGTGGTGATTAACTATTCAGTGAAAACTGACCTCCCTTTTTCTCGGGGCAGCGCTCTGAACTATAATTATTCCACATATATGAACTATAATCATTCCACATTTCGTATATAGATTTTCAGAATATTCCGCTCCAAAAATGACTTCTAATTTCTCAATTCCAAAAGGGCATCTTAGACTAAAAGAGCAAAAACAAGGGAAGTAGACAACTGCCACTTCAGCAAGAATTTCATGTAGCAACTACGTCAGAAGTCAGTAGTGAAGTAAAGTGTGCAAATGAAAATGTGTTACGTATAATTGCCATGAACTAATTAAACAATCAACATATTATTATTATTTACACTTTTCATTTATGTTATCACACATTGCAATGAAAAGCAAGATGCATTTCTATAAAAAAACATTTAATGAGTATCGGAAGAGGTAAAATGTTAGTAATGTTTGTCAGTACCGGTTAACGTGTGTGTGCGCGCGTGTGTGTGCGCGCGTGTGTGCGCGCGTGTGTGTGTGCGTGTGTGCGCGCGTGTGTGCGCGTGTGTGCGCGCGTGTGTGCGCGCGTGTGTGCGCGCGTGTGTGTGTGCGTGTGTGTGTGCGTGTGTGCGCGCGTGTGTGCGCGTGTGTGCGCGCGCGCGCGCGTGTGTGTGTGTGTGCGCGCGTGCGTGCTCGTTTTTACTTTGCCACTCTGTCTCTTACAGAGGTATTTCTCCAGAGGCGGAGCCCCCTTTATTGGGATGATTGTGAGTCCATTTGACCCTGCCAACCCATCCCCCCACTCCCAGACCACCTGCCTGATGGTCAGAGAGGACCAAGGACCTGCAGGAACACAGAGTATGACCCACACACACACCTTTACACCACCCTTTAGCTACATCTAACTAGCCTGGTAGGAAAAACACATTTCAATAAACACTGTTCTAAAACTTCTCTGGGGGACCTGCAGCTGTTAAACTATTTTGTTACCCTGAATCAGATCACTTGAATCAAGCAGCCAAGGGCTTCATGATTAGTAGAACATTTGCTTCAGGTGTGCTAGCTCTGGGATGCATTAAATACATGGAATGACTGGGAGTCTCCAGGAGAGGTTAAAGAACCACTGGTCTACATTAAACGTGCTATTTGTAGAACTTTATACCGGTGAGAACAGCATAACATTTAGTCAAAACTACAAAAGCTGTAACATCTGTATTACTTGAGGTTTTAATCAAATGACACAGAGATTTATACAGGGCAGTCATACCCTTCACTATGCAGTGGTTTGTTACACACAAAAGCACTACCTAAAATGCATTACAGGGATCTCCTGTATGTGAAAATGCCAGACTGACTGCTTCCCCCTCTAAAACAACAATACTGAAAATTACATTATATTTAAACGAATACATTTAAATTGTGGAAAGTTTCATGCCATTTCATATAATCAAACACACTATGCTCCACAGACATTGATGTTTGTCCCATTGAGTCATAGTAGCTAGCGATCACCAGAGTTCCACTCATATTTGCAAAAACGATAACACAGCAACCGAAGGAAAAATCTGCGAGTGTCATTTGACGTAGCAGCTTGCTACTGTAGACCAGCTAGCCTGTTATGACCAGCTAGCCTGTTATGACATTGAGCTGCTTTCAACATATGACTGAGCGAGCCGTGACCCTTTAACATCAACCACCAGAATTGCAGAAGCACAAGACCCAGCTTAGGTTTTTGGCAGAATAATCAGCATCCACAGGCACGTTGGCAAGGCTTCCTTTAGCACCGCTAGAGAACCAGCTCAAACGAGTTTATAGAAGTTAACGTGCTTTGGGATATTGGCAATCAGGCTGTTTATCTACTTTCTGAGGCAAAAAACAGCTTACATTGCAGCCCTGGAGAAGACCCCTCCCCTGCATAAATTATTTCTTTCCAATTTTATTGCTGCATGTATTGCCAGTATACATTGATTTATTATGTCATGTTTTACCCCCTACACCACTTGTGTCTCTCAGAGCTTCCATACAGGTTTGACTACCAGTGTTCCCAACAACAGCCTGACTGGGACCAGCTGATGAGGAGGGTTAGGTGGATCATCCACAAATACAAAAAGGCCCACGGCAGCGTCCAGATGGACAGGCTATTCCGCAGGGACTCCCCCCTTACATGCCTGGAGAAGGTACCTCTCACTGCCCACATATATAGATAGAGCTGTCTAGCTCTCCATCCCGCCCACAGATATAGATAGAGCTGTCTAGCTCTCCATCCCGCCCACAGATATAGATAGAGCTGTCTAGCTCTCCATCCTGCCCACATATATAGATAGAGCTGTCTAGCTCTCCATCCCGCCCACAGATATAGATAGAGCTGTCTAGCTCTCCATCCCGCCCACAGATATAGATAGAGCTGTCTAGCTCTCCATCCCGCCCACAGATATAGATAGAGCTGTCTAGCTCTCTATCGTGTGTGAGTGTGTGAGTGTGTGAGTGTGTGAGTGTGTGAGTGTGTGAGTGTGTGAGTGTGTGAGTGTGTGAGTGTGTGAGTGTGTGAGTGTGTGAGTGTGTGAGTGTGTGAGTGTGTGTGTGTAAAAGCCTGGGCAGTGGGTCTGTAAAGGATTTTGCTGTTTTTAATGCTAATTTTCTATGGGATCAGGTAATTCTGCCAGGACATCAGTCAAATGAATTAAGCTATTGTAAGAAAATATTCCATAACTGCAGATAATGTATAAATGTCCAAATTTGACATGGCACTACAGGGGGCAGTATACACACTCACATCAGTTTGTTTTTCAACAGCATCAGTAGGGATATGGCAGTCTTTCTATAAGAATAACCAGAAGTATTTAATGTAAAGCTGAAAAAGTGAACATACAATTGTTTTGTGAGCTAATATACAGTCTTAAGCGAACCATTTTGTAACTTAACCTCAGCTAATTTTTTTGGAGCTAAAAAATAAATTTTGTGTACAGCCACAGAGGGTACAGACAGGTATTTCCATCTTGTCACATGCCCCATTTCTCTCTCTGTAGATGATGTCATCTTTAGGAAGGTATCTGGAGCCCCTGCCAGAGGAGGAGGGAGACCCCTTTCTCTCCCAGATACATGCCCTCTTCCAGTTGAACTTTCTCTCCAGAGACCAGGACGAGGAACCAATCTCTGGCACCTCAGAGCCAAATGCCTTTCCTTTCGTTCAGCCAGTCAACGTCAACGGAACAGAAGAAAGCGGTATGCAGGACAACTGGGAGAATGACTCGGCCTCTCTGAACGATAATGTTGGAACACCTGATATAGAACACGTTACCTCACAAACAACTAACCAAGAAAGTGCACATCCAATACGTTTTGGTTCTGTGCTGTTGACCGGGCATGATTATCTCTTTTGAAGCTAATGGATTTTTTTTTATGTAGTTCGGTTTGGCATTCAGTTTTGTAGGTTCATTGCCAGGCTACTTGATTTGGTTTAACGGAAACCCAATGTGGAATTGGTTTCCCAAATCAACAACTGTTTAACTTTTGCACCAGGCCCCCTAAATCTTGTGGCTATGGCTTCATAGTGTCTTTAAAGAACAAAGCCCCTGCTGGAAATGTTGATGCTGAAGTTTTTTTTAAATACTTTCATATCACATGATAGGTAGGTTATATTATTACACATTCCAGAGTATAGGTCTGTGCATTTGCTTTTTGTGTGAATTTGCCATTAAATACTATTTAAAAAACAATTATGTGCCTTTATAAATATTGTACCCATGTCAATAATATTCATTTTGTAATTTATTTACTTAACCCATCTGTTAGTTTGCAGATCAAACTGACAAGTTTTAAAGTTTATAAATACAGGAAAATGTTTTTTCATTTTTGAAGCATGAAACATTTTCTTCCATTCCTGGGTTTAATTAGTGTAATAAACATGTAAATGGAAAATTGTTTATTTAACGTGTTTACAGCGATGAATGTTGATATTACACACATACTGTTTTTGAGTCAATTTGACCCGGCATTGAGAATGGAGGCTACAAAGGGTAAACATATCAAATTTACACAAACTGATTTATTTTTTTCAAATATGAGACAGAATTTGATTGCCTAATATCTCCAAATCTCACACACACACACATGCCACAAACACACACGACAGACAGGCAGAAACACACAATATTTTCCCCACACTTTCTGTCATGATTCTAACTAAGATGGGAACATTGTATTTCCCTCAGGACAACACTGAGGGAGGATGGACTTGAAGTCCTACAAACTTTTAAGCATCTGTGCTCTCTCAGTTTGAAAAGATGAGCAATATGAGCAGAATAATGACAACCCAGGATGCTCTGGAACAAATTCTTGATCAGAAAACCATGATATGTAAAGGGTGAAAAATAATTTATTACGATGAATATTGATTAAATTTATGGTGGAAAAAATGTTTTACTACTTTTGTATGATTAAACAGGCACCGGGTCAATATGACCCGGGAACATTATTGCTGTTATTTGCGTTTGAACATAACCGGAGAGCATGTGCACCGTTTTGTATCGTGTGCAGCGTCATGTCAATTTTTTAGCAGAAAGCTAGTAGGAACTTTCTAACAAACGTGTGTTGTGCGAGGGACTGTTTTATCTGACGTACATGACAGTTAAACGCTAGGCAAGTTTTGTCCGTCAAGGTACAGACAAAATAAATAGGGAATACACAATTTGTTTACGAAAACGAAATGTAAAAGTTAACGCAGTTCAGGAGAATATCGATGATATGGGGTAAAGTGATGTTTATCTAGGCCAAGCTCGTATCTATGTCGCACCGATCAGCCACGCTGTGTTGCACTATTCAGATGTTTCAATGACATCAAGACTCTGTTAGCTAACCTCAAAAATAACATTGTTGTTGTAAAATGAGACTAATTGACTTTAGTTAACTCGGAATAAGTGTGACAATTACAAACTAACTGTCAATTACTTTTTCACTAGCGTTTAACTGAACGCAAGTGGTGTCTCAGGAACCATGGAATGGTTTTGTGTTCGTCTAATGAGGAACCAAGGCACATTAATTCATGTCCCTCAATACCTATGTAGAAGCTTTCAAACCTCCCTCTGCCAGGAGAGACGATCGTTAACCAGAAATGCATTCACTTATACAGAACTCCAGGCAAGCAACACATGTAGGAATCTACTGCCCTCTACAACAACGGACTCAGTTTGTCGACTTAAATTCGGGCAATCTTTGTCCCGGGGACGACCTCTCTTTTCTGATATAGAAATCAGAAATATTACAGTGTGGACACATAGCAACGGCCCTCCCGTTCCTATATGGATATCTCAGCGTGGACAGAATTGCTTCCATACCTCTGCTTTTCACCGCGCACTGCCCGCTCCAATTGTATGGCTGATTCTCAAACCCCTACAGAAGATAGCAGCAATTATACTGGGCAGGTAAGACATACAGGTCTGAGTCTACTGTAGCTGCAGTCTGTCTACAGTGATATACAGTAGTGAAAGGATGTTAAGATGGATGAGGCATTTGTTATAATTAGGTTGTTGATGTTCCTTGTAGTACAGTACTTATTAGCTGTACCCTCTCTAAAACAGGAGTATCAGGAAGTGGTGGTTGGCCCTCCCACCCAACAAGCAGCTGCTCCTACGTCAGGAGGCCTGGCAGCGGCGCTGGAAGCTGTTGGCCGTGGGGATGGCTGCTATGGTGCTCGTGACAATTTATGTCCTGACACATCTAGATGAGTCGCCTGTCACGGGACGCACACGCCTGCTCGTGTTTAGTGAAAAGACCTACATGGAGCTGGCAGCTGTGACAGCAGAAGCGGTGAGGCCGGTTTGTAAACTCTGGGGTTTGTTTTCAATTTAAAATGTTAATTGGCGTCAACCAATCAGGTAAACATATTTATGTTGTAAATTTGTCAGACACAAGCCTTGTTTGCTTCCTCGGGACGCAGAGGTGTTGGATTTAACAGTTCTATTGTGTTCTTCTTAGTACATGGAGGAGTTTGGTACCTCGTTAATCTCAGAGGAGGACCCTCGTCACCAGGTGGTAGAGAGAGTGGTACAACACATGGCCCAGAGGAACAAAGACATTCCAGAGGTCTCCTCTGTACAGTGGAGCGTACACGTGGTGGACAGTCCGATCATCAATGCCTTCGTTCTGCCTGTGAGTCCCAGCAGGCTCTGCTCAGTCTGTGTGTAAAAGTAATGGACACTATCCCGAATGTCCATACTTTGGTCTCATTTCTGTTCTCTGAGGTAGGCTGTATGTATTATAGCGTCTGAGCTAGGCCATATTATAGCTTCTGAGGTAGGCCGTATTATAGCGTCTGAGGTAGGCCGTATTATAGCGTCT
>JACXGM010004537.1:0-10070 GCA_016801145.1 Umbra pygmaea | reverse complement strand
GGGTGGTGAAGGGCACTCATATGGTTCCTCCAAACCAATGTTGTTGAGCCGTCTGATTGTGATTCCACTGTTCATCCAACACGGAAGCCTTTAGTCAGATCATGTCAGGGATGATTACATTTACCAACTATACCTCTGCTATTGAATTCACAGGCACCAGATCTGCACTCAAGGAGTCGCTGGAGAGCGACAGATATTTATGTTAATCAGAATATGTTGTTACGTTCAAACTTTTGACCATCATTACATAGCTGTGTCCTGCAAAGCAGTGATTTAACCCACTATGCCACGTGGAGCTGTATTTATTTTTCTAATGCATTTACTTAATCCCATAAGGTTTACTCTGACAAAATGTATAAAACAAAAAAGAATGTAGGGGACAAAGAGGTTACTGGTAACCACAGACTAGCTGTGGTGTTGACACCTTGGTCAACCAATCCTGACTGCTTTTATGGCATTTAATTGTGCAGGGAAATACTTTAGGGAAGGCCCATTTCGCCAAAACCTAGCCCAGTTAATTGCAAATCAAACCCAGTTTTTTTCACCTTTATGCTAAGTTTATCAGAGATTGTTTGTGTTTAAAGTGAAGGGAGAAAAAGTACCTGAAGATGCAGTTAACTGTTCTGGGAGTGGTCTGTAAATAACTAGCTTGCAACTGTACTGAATGTCAGCTGTTGAGTTCAGCTGAGAGGTTTAACAGTGATCTTATGAAGGTGGTAATGATGAACAGGTTAGTTTTCTTTCTGGTCTAGAATGGGAAGGTGTTCATATTCACTGGGATGCTGGAGGCTGTAGCAGATGTTCATCAGCTTACCTTCATCCTGGGACATGAGATGGCGCATGCAGTGATGGGACACTCAGTGAGTATTCGCACAGGCCTCGCTCTCTCAGTCACTCTATGTCATCAAATGCTTTTAGAATGTAAAAATGAAGCATGTGTCTTTCCTGTTCAATTGATCCAGAATGCTTCTTAATGAAACCATTGCGTTCTTGCTCTAGTACGCCTTGCGCTCTCTCTGCAAGGTGGTGAGATAAAGCTTGTTCTGTCTGCAATAAGAATGAGTAAATGTTAATTAGGTTAGCTATGCAACTCGGGTACACAAATTAAACATTGGCCATCCTCCTGGGACCAAATGCTCATAATTCAGCACCTTAATTTTAATGTGTTGTGTAAGGCAGGAGGAAATAGCGGTAGTCCAATAGCAGATATTTAATGAATGAAAGAACATATGCGAACTATAACCAGGAACAACCAAAAGACTAACGAAAAAAAAAAGAGTAACGAAAACCAAAGTTGCGCAGGAGGGTATTTGCTTAGAATGTAATATAAATATATTATAGAATACTAGAAACCAGACTTAAAATGGTGAATGACTAGTGCAGTATTACATCCAGGAATCGCTACAATAACAGGCAATACATAACAGATTGAACATTCCCTTCTGGCATTAAGTCCTCCGTCACCTGCCTGGAATAAACAGTTTAGAAATGTACTTAAGTCCTGAGGCAACCACTTGGAATAAATAGTAGTTGTACTCTCTGAGTGGTAGAGTATCCACCTAACGCAAAATAGAAGAACAAAGAATTAGGGCTGCACAAACAAACTCCAAAGACCCCTGAATATTTCGCGAACCGTACATGCTAGCAACTTGCAATGGTGTAGGACATCATCATGCACAAAAAACACCAACACTTTCCAGAAGTGAAAAATAGCTGGGATTTCAAAAACGTATAGAAATATAGTGAGAAATGGGTGCAGCATTTTGATGTTGACTTGTTTGAATGGCCCCCAAACTTTGTACACTCGTGCAGGAGCCCTGGGGGCTTGACATCATGCATTCATGATTTACATGCTTTTACAGATATAAAACAACAAAACATACATACGTTCTGCCATTTTTTTTTTAATTCTTTAAGGAGATGCACTGTATTTTGGTGAATAAGAGGAACCATTTTATTTTGATGCACATATTTGTACATTAGCAGGAATGTAGCAAGATGTGGATGTGAAAGCAGTTATAATTATTGTTTTGGTTAAAATCAACAAATAATTGTTATAATTAATCGTGATCTCAATATTGATAAAAATAATCGTGATTATCATTTTGGCCATTTACCGCCCTACAAAGAATGACACCTAACATGACACACACAGCAGTTTAAATACTAATGGTATTAAGGTAATGGTGAACAGGTGCAGACAATATACACAGACAAGTGATCTGACTGAGTGAATTGTAATGAGTGAGGGTGCTGACAGCCATGACTGACAGGCACGACATCACCAGTGACACTACACAGCTTTCCAAATTATTATGCAAATTATATTTTACACTGATTTTCCCAAATAGTCGATGCAAATGACAGTCAGTATAATTAAGTCACCAACCGTCAGGGTATAAGTTGAATTTCATTTAACAAACCACCCAATGAAAACAGTATTTTTTCAAAAATAAAAAACTCAAACTGCACTGTTCCAAATTATTATGCACAACAGAGTTTGGAAACATTTTTTAGGTTGTAAAGAACTGAAAATTATCATTTCAAAAAATCTAAACAGGACATGTTAACATAGGACACCTATGATATGAACTTTGTAATACTTTCATCCATTGAACTTGTGATTTTATGGAGAGTTTGTGCTTGAATGTCTTTGCAGAATGTCAGAATAGCCTCCTAGCTCTGCTGTTTTGATGCAAACTGCCTGCCACCCTCAGATCTTTTGCTTTAGGATGCTCCAAAGGTGGGCCACACCATGAGATTCTCTCCTTTTATGCCCTTAGCAGCTAATGACAGAGGTATTCTTTGCAGCATGAGATGGTGCATTGTCATGCATGAAGATGATTTAGCTCTGTAAGGCACGGTTCTTCTTTATGTACCATGGAAGAAAGTGGTCCGTCAGAAACTCTATATACTTTGCCGAAGTCATTTTCACACCTTCAGGGACCCTAACGGGGCCTACCAGCTCTCTTCCCATGATTCCAGACCAAAATATGACTCACACATATGTCGCAGCCTTATTGGGACATGGTGGCCATCCACCATCCATCCACTACTCCATCCATCTGGACCATCCAGGGTTGCACGCCACTCATCAGTATACAAGACTGTTTGAAAATTAGTCTTCATGTATTTCTGGGCCCACTGCAACTGTTTCTGCTTGTGAGCATTGGTTAGGGGTGGCCGAATAGTAGGTTTATGCACAAACCCATCTGTGCTATACCTCAGCCACAAATCTCTTCACAGTACGATGATCACGCTTACGTTTTCATGAAATATCTAATGATTTACTAGCTTATCCAAGGCATTGCACTATTTGCACTGTTTTCCCGCAGTGAGCAGAGATCCTTTTTCTTTCCCATATTGCTTGAAACCTGTAGCCTGCTTAATACTGTGGAACATCTTTCTTAAGTAGTTTTCCTTTAATTGGGCTCACCTGGCAAACTAATTATCACAGGTGTCTGAGGGTGATTTCAACGATCCAAAGAGCCCAGAGACACAATACCATTAATGAGATTGATTAAAAAACAAAATATTACATTTTTATGACACTTAATTCTAATTTGCATAATCATTTGGAACGCGGAATAGCATATCTGTACATTTATTGTCAACTTTCACTTCTTTGCATTTTTCTATATTTTTGGAACAGAATCTTCTCAGACCTTCAACCAAAATCAAATTATAGTTCAAATGGAAACGGAGTGTACAAACACATCAATTAGATAATTATTTTAGTTATTCATTGTAGAAAGTTATGTTATAAAGTCATCATCCCTTAGAGTAAAATATGCAAAACACTTCCTGTAGTTATTGATCATTCCTGGAATTTTGTCCCACTCCATGCAGAGGTACTGTTTACCTCAGTGGCATTTATTGTTTTCTGAGCACCGGTTCAGTGGCGCTCCAGAGCCATATGAATGGCTTTATAGGCCTTTCCATGTTGATATGCATCAACAAAGCTTTTCCGGAGTTCATGTATTTTTCATTGTTGTATAATGTGGCTTTGGAACCTGTGTGTTGACCACTTCAAACTGATGGCAAGGGCCAAAACCAGAACGATTGTTGGAATACATGTCACACCAAACCAATAAAACAACATTGCTTTCATTGTTTCTCCCTCTAGTCTATGTAGAGTATATTACTATAGCCCACAACAAGATCTGAACAAATTTAATTTGTAAAATGTCTAACAATGCAGAAAAACTAACAGTGGACCTACTTTTTAACATCAGTGTATATGGGCCCCGATTCATTTTATGAAATTGTTCACTCTAAATATAAACTATAATTTGTTTTGGCTCTACATTACTCTCTGACATGGCACTTATCTGAAAATGAAGGACATTTTTAGTTTTTGTAGCAATGTTATCACTAGCCAATTACGACCCCAAACAGAAGTAGTAGTACAATTCCATTATGTAACTGGATGTTTGGATCCTGTCTGCTGATTGATTAATAGTAGGGAGTTATTCACCACAATCCCTACATTCCCTGGGTATTGCCTGTTAAATTCCATTTTGATTTGTCAATGTGTCTCCATTATTCCAAAGGCCAGCAGGGAATTTATAAAAGTTTTCCGGTTTACACCGTATCTCCCCATGTAGTGAGTCTACCTTTTGGTTTGCAATAGTTGGGCTATGTTTATAGACTGCTGTCTTTTCGACCTGTTGTGAATAGTTGCTTAATACAAAAACCTCCTTTGTTATTGTGGGGAGGCGGAGGAAGTGTTTGTTTTTTATGCTTGGCCTGTTATTTGGCTGCTTCATGGAGAAGGCTTATCTCCACAAACTGCTTAAATATCAGACTGTTGTTATGGATGAACAGACCGTTATCTGTGCAAGCTGATATTTGGGAATCTTTGCTCTGTTTGCACACAGACAGTATGTGGCCTTCAGATTGTAGGTCTATTCAGGTCAAGATGGAGACGGCTGGCAACATATCACTCTGGGTCAGTGGACATGAGCAGTCTGTGGGTGTAGAACAAGGTGTGGTCTTTATTGTGTGTTTTTTCCTAGTTTTATACAGGAAGTGTGTCTTTGTAAAATATCACCATGACTGCTCTCCTCACTATGCTTTCATACACATCATTTGACCTGACCTTCATGTCTGAGTACAGGACAGCAGCAGGTATACAAAAAGGCTTGCGTTAATTGCATCATCAGTCACTAACAACCTCACAGACAGCCATACACACACATACATACACACACAGGGATGTAATGGTTTCAAGGTTTCATGGTTTACCACCGTTTGAAAAAAGATGGTTTTCATACCTTTGCCATTATCTCATTTAAGGTATTGCATTAATGAAAACCCTGAATTACTTCTGAATTGGAAAAGGTATTAGCATTCCCATTTGAGCGTGTGTGGATGTCCTCTGCTTTTATTAGACTCACCAAGATCAAACATGTGTAAATTGCCTGTAAAAGAGCAGCCCATCCACATTTCAGTCCAGTGGCAGCCTGCTATACTTGTGGCAAAGTTGGCATTCTATGACAGCCCTGTGTTTCATGTAACTATCACTCTTGTACTGCCAATGTTGATCTATGGAGATTTCATGGCTATGTGCTGGAGTTTATGCACCTGTAATGTCACGTGTGGCTGAAACACCTGAACTTAATAATTAGTAAGGAATTTTACATTTATTGTTTAAATTTTATTTAACTAGGCGGGCATGTTGAGAACAGTTTTTCATTTGAAACGGCGACCTGGCTAAGATAAAAGAGAGGTGAAAGATGTCATAAGAATTACACATGAATTACACAGGAGGAATAAAAATAGAGGGTGTGGATCTTCAGAGTAAACGATGTACGTATATGTACAGTTAGTGCAATAGACGTCCGAATTAGAGAGGTAGATTAACTGGTGTGTGTAGTGAGTGGAGGATGGTCAGCATTTGCAGTGACCAGACAGAAGCTCTGATACTCGTGATTGAAATGAGGTGAGGGAGATGCTGTTCACGAGTTTGAGTATTTATAGTTGGTTCCTGTCATGAGCTGCAGTGAACTGGAAGCAAGTTGTATTGTTGAGGAGTCATGTTATTATTGAACATCTACAGTGCTCTCGGTCAATCTCAAATGTAAACACACCTCAAACCTGAATAGCTAAGAAAGTAAAAGTGAGGTTGTGGCTTTCTTTGGAGAATATCTGTGCATGCACTATTGTTGGGTAACTATTAGTGTGCAGAATAATTAAACAAAACAAAAGGTTTCTCATCTCACTTGTTGATTTTCATCTGTTAGTGAGAATAATAAACAAACAGCTAAAAATTTACAAAGAAACATTTCTGACATTTCAAAACAAATCAGTGACCAATATAGCCACCCTTCTTTTCAATAACAGTCATACAGTGCATCTGGAAAGTATTTACAGCACTTCACTTTCCCACATTTTGTTATGTTACACCCTTATTTTGAAATGAATGGAATTCATTATATACCTCAAATTTCTGCAAACAGAGAATTGTGTTTGAAATCCTAGGACATTTATTACAAACAAAAATGAAAAAAGCACATGTACATAAGTATTCACAGTCTTTGCCATGGAAACTCACAAATTGAGCTCAGGTGCGTCCTGTTTCCACTGATCACCTTTGAGATGTTTTTTCAACGTGATTGGAGTCCACCTGTGGTAAATTCAGTTGATTGGACATGATTCAGAAAGGAACACACCTGTCTATATCAGATCTCACATTTACCAGTGCATGTCAGAGCACAAACCAAGCTATGAAGTCCAAGGAATTGTCTATAGACTTCCAAGACAGTATTGTGCATTGAGCACAGTGGCCTCCATCATCCATAAATTGAAACCAATTGGAACCACCAGGACTCTTTCTAGAGCTGGCCGCCCGGCTAAACTGAGCGATCGGAGGAAAAAGGCCTTTGTCAGGGAGGTGACCAAGAATGCCATGGTCACTCTGACAGCGCTCCAGCATTTCTCTGTGGAGAGAAGAGAACCTTCCAGAAGAAAAAAACATCTCTGCAGCACTCCACCAATCAGGCCTGTATGGTAGAGTGGCCAGACGGAAGCCACTCCTCAGTAAAAGGCACATGATAGCCCACCTGGAGTTTGCCAAAAGGCACCTGAAGGACTCTCAGACCATGAGAAATGAAATCCTCTGGTCTGATGAAACAAAGATTGAACTCTATGGCCTGAATGGCAAGTGTCATGTCTGGAGGAAACCAGGCACCGCTCATCCCCTGGCCAATACCATCTCTACAGTGAAGCATGGTGGTGGTAGCATCAAGCTGTGGGCATGTTTTTCAGCAGGAACTGGGGACTAGTCAGGATAGAGGGGAAGATGAATGCAGCAATGTACAAAGAAACATTCTTACTGAACCTACAGAACAAATCCATTTTGTAATTTCCGGATGCACTGTATACACGCACACACCCCCACACCTAGCCCTAAACCTAACCTTTGCCATAACCATACCCTAACGTTAACCTCAATAATCCAACATTAGTGCTTAAAATTAACACTGGAATAATAACAAAAATTGTAAACCTAATCAGTAATGCCTAAACCTAATAGTAACCCCAATTCTAACACTGTCCAATAGTAAGTTTTTCCCTAAACCTAACCCCTGAGCCATAAATGGCAAATCCCCACAAGGTCCAATTTGTCCCCACAAGGTCCAATTTGTCCCCACCAAAATTTTAAGGCCCCACAACTATACATAAACAAGGGCACACACACACCAAAATACACACATACCAAAATACATAGTATATAGTGCTAAGAAATTAAGGGAACACTCAAATCAAACATCGGGTCTCGATAACAGAACATATTGAAGATCAAAATCTTTACTGTACATTGTGTGATTAATTGAAAATATATGATGTAACAGACAATGGAAACCAAAATCACCAACTGATTGAGGGCTACATTCAAACTCACACCAAAAAGTAAAGATTTGAAATCACTGGCTTTTCCAAATTGCGTGAATTTCATTACGGCAACTCGTAATGTGACTCAGTAGTGTGTATGGCCCCCACGTGCCTTTATGCACTCCCGATAACATCTGGGCATGCTCCTGATGAGACAGCGGATGGTGTCCTGGGGGATCTCCTCCCAGACCTGGATCAGGGCATCAGTGAGCTCCTGGATGTTCTATGGCGCTGCTTGAAGGTGTCGGATGCACTGATACATAATGTCCCAGAGGTTTTCAATTGGATTCAGGTCTAGGGAACGTGAGGGCCATTCAATCCCATCAATGCCTTCATCATCCAAGAACCGCCTACACACCCTGGCCACATGAGGCCAGGCATTGTCCTGCACCAGGAGGAACCCAGGGCTGACTGCACCCACGTCAAGTCTGACAATGGGTATGAGGATATTATCCTGGTAACTAACAGCAGTCAGGGTACAATTGGCTAGCACATGGAGGTCTGTACGAGCCTCCCCAGTCCATCACTGACCCACTGCCAAACAGTCTGGATGATGTCGGAGGCAGCGTAGCATTCACTACGTCGTCTCCAGACTCTTTCACATCTGCTACGTATGCTCAGTGTGAACCTGCTCTCATCTGTGAAGAGAACACATATACAAATACACACACACCCACCCACCTGCCATTTCCCACAAATAAACACCCACCCACCTGCCATTTCCCTAGCCTCCACCCATTTCCATTGAATCTTATCGGCTATTCTTCTCGCTTTGAGAGAAATATTTGGATTTAAGTTTTGATCATTTCCTCTGAGAACACTCCGTTGTTCTGATACAGGGTGAGTTTAATGAGATGAAGAAAACCAATATAGATTAATCAGTTGTAGACTCGCCCAGAGCATCTGATTCACTGTTTCCAACGTAATCTTCATATTAGGTTGGAATTACAACTTCTGATGAAATGGGTGGGAACAATCGATGCAGACAGAATCATTAAGTCCTGGTTGTTACTCATGTTCCCTCTCTCCAGGCAGAGCAGGCCAGCGTGTCTCATGTTGTGGACGCCCTGGCCCTCGTCCTGCTGACAACCATCTGGGCTCTGTGTCCTAGAGACAGCCTGGCCATGCTGGGACACTGGATACAGACTAAACTCCAACAGGTAACAACCACATTGTCAAAGTGAAGACCAGCAATTTAGTAGCATTACAAATAAAGAATGACCTAACCCTTACCTTAACCTCAACCTAATCTCAATAATTTAACCTTAACCTCAATACTCTACAATGAATGCATAAAGTTAACCTAGACCTAACATCTAAATGTATGCCTAAACCTAACCCTAATACTAACTTTAAACCTGTCCTTAAATTTAACCCTGTACCCAAACTAATCCTATCACTAAACTTGGGTAAAGCTTTTTGTGAAAGTGAGGACCGGACAAATTTTCTCACTTCATATGATTTTCCTGTTTTGACTATGGTAAGGAGGGGTCCTCACTAAGATAGTAAAATGGGAACACACACACTAACCCAGTAAATCTAATGTGGTCAAGATGTTTTATCAACCGTTTTCTGTTTGTCTGTCCTTTTTTTGCCTGTTTCCTTCTTTGTCCCTCTCTCGACTGTCTTTCTGTATTAGTTGCTGTTTGATCGACCCTATAGTAGGAAGCTAGAGTCAGAAGCTGACCAGGTTGGACTGCAGCTGGCTGCTAAGGTACGCTACAAGCACAGTTACTGTCTCACTTGCATTCTGCTGTATATGGAGACTGAGCTGTCATCTGCCTACAGTTGCACTAGATGGTGCTGTTGTCAAATAAAACCTCTTCCTTGAACATTTTGTTTGTTCAGGACTGTAATTAGAGACACTGTTTCATAGTGTGTGTGTGTGTGAGACGCTGTGCTGTCCCTCTCCTCCAGGCATGTGCTGACGTGCGGGCCGGGCCAGTGTTCTGGCAGCAGATGGAGATCAATGACCAGCTGAGACGAGAACCTACAGTTCCTGAGTGGTTTTCCACACACCCCTCTCATAAGAACAGAGTGACACAGCTGGACAGGCTGGTCCCACAGGTACACACACCCAGGATGGTAACACACACCAAACATCACAGGTACACGCACACACACCCAGGATGGTAACACACACCAAACATCACAGGTACACACACACACACACA
>JACXGM010004536.1:27712-37977 GCA_016801145.1 Umbra pygmaea | reverse complement strand
TTCGACTACAGGACTACCAAAGCGCTTGTTTAAATAATTGAATCAAGTAATATATATATATATATTACTTGATTCAATTTGTTGTTTGCCTAATTTCTGCCCTCATGTTCTAGGCCACCCCGAAGTGAAAGGGAAAAAATAAACCACTTAATAGCAATGTGCTGTATATAATTAATTCGTAATTCTGAAATGTAATTTGGAATATGGGGTAGTTGCTATGCAGACACATTCATCAATGATCGCTGGTTCAACAGTTCACTGAACAAGGTGGTTATACCATGAACACGGCTAGTCACACTATAGAATTTGCATACATGAAGTCAGACCAGACGTGAGATTTTATCGCAGCCTACAATCACGTTCAAATTGATAAATCCCTTGCTTTGCGTAAGAATCGCCGTACGCCCGTCGTACGCCTGTTTTAGGTCGTACGCACGTTTCATAAATGAGGGCCAATGTGAGGATTATTTTATGGTTGGTGGGGACTGTTAGTGTGCTGCTAGAAAAACATAGGCAACAGTTTATGTTTTTCAAAGTAACTGCTGCTGGGATATTTAAACAAAACTAGTGACAGGCCTATGCTACAGCTTTACTATGCGGTACACTGGAAAGTGTATGCAATAGCCTACTGAATCTTCTAATATACAGTATACTGTGGATTTCCTACTATTGTCCAAGAAAGTGATAATTTTAATAATAATAAAAGTGATCATCCTTTGTCTATACAGAGAACATCAACGGAGAACTAGGTCTCTTTTACAGTCGCACCGTGTTACAATATAAAAACATTGCTGAGAATCAGCCAGTCATAGCTAGAAACTCTTTCTTTAGCCTTAGCCCATGCCAGATCTATTACGTAGAAAATTGTAAAATTGTAACGTGGGTTTGATCTGTTCTTTACTTGCTTATCTTAAATTGCTCTTTTGCCAGCTCGGTAGACGCTTATTTGATGGACCCGCACGTTATGCAATGTGTGAGGGCCACAAAGTTGGGAGGGGGCCCAGGAGAAGGTCTTGGTTTGTATTTAGCTATTTGTAAAGCAGCTCGGCTGTCTACAATTGCTTCATTAAATCCCTGCATGTCTGAGGGTGTTGGGTGGAGACCCCAGAGAATGTCCAGCAATTTGGAAAACAATGGCTAGCTACGATTACAGTTTATGTAGGGGGACCGAGGACAAAGGACAGATTTTACTATAAAACAGCAGTAACAACAAAACCTTGTATTGTGTGCTGACTCCAGTGAGCCAAATAGCAGACTAGGTTAAAGTAGACACCTGCAAACAGAGTAGTTAGGGACCATGGAAAAAGTGCTAATCTCTGAACTTCGGTTTGTATTATACAGTTAGCCTGTTACTTGAAATACCTGTTTCAGACTGAAAACGCATCATGAAATTCTCCATGATAATAATTGGCTCAAAATTTGATTTATCAAAAAATACTCCACTAGCTCTTTATTTATTAGATGCATTTGTTAGAATTTTATATATCATTTTGGACTTTTAAGATATCCAAAAAAGTTGGTTGACTTATTATTATTGGGTTAATTGTGTCAGATTTACCTCAGCACAGCAATCTATAATACTAATTGAGCCCTGTGAATTCAAAATCCAGGTTAATTCTCCTAGGGTACTCACCTCTACGGTAGCCATGAAGCCCAAGGCAAAAGATTTATTTTTAAATTTTTGCCCAGAGACTAAGTCAAACTTGTTTGAATTACTTTGTATCTCATTGAAATTAGATAAACTCAATTTTTTATTTTTTTACTAAGTCATTCAAACAAGATAAACTTAGTCCCTCAGCAATTTTTTTATTATTATTATTATTTTTGTTTTTTTTACTAAGTCATTCAAACATGATAAACTTAGTCCCTTGTCAAAAAAGAAGAAGGAAAAACAACTTTTGGCTCAAATCTGTTGGCTGAATTATGGCATTTTGGTGTGACATCAGACCATAGATTTTTGTTAAAAAATTGTAAGCACTGGTTGTATCAAATAGCAGTGAGTCAACTAATTCGCAGGCTAAACTATCTGAAAAGATCTATGTATATTTGGTAATGTAATACCATGATATCATGCTTAAACAAATTATTTACAGTACAAACATTATGGAGGAAGCAAGTTAATAGGACAAATACTTTCACCAAATGGCTATATTGAGCTGATATGGATAAATAGGCTGAGCTGATCTTTGAGTGTATGGCTAGATGTCTTCTAAAACACATAGAAATGCCTTTATATGACCTTTGTATAAAATGTGAATGTTTTTCTCAATTAGTGTTTTTATCTTTTTATCTGTTTTTATATTTCTTTACAATTTGTTTCAATTATTGCTGTGGTTTATATATTGCTGTATCACAGGGCACCAATTCAAAAGTGTCCCTGCTCTGAGCATGATTTCCCCTATAATAATAAAGGGATAATAATAATAATGCCTTAGTAATAACAATATGTTGGTACTTACAGTTATAAAAGCAAATTTATTTATTTTAAAATGTGCTATATGTAAAACATGTACTGTAATAAATCCAAAAATGACGCCAATGCCTCATCAGATATTAAGGAAACATGTTAAGCTGAAATACTGTATTTTCTGAAAACAACGCTAATGTCAGTATTTTTTGGAAAAGTACGTTCCGTGACGGAATATATGTTTATGTTTTGGCCAGTGTGTTGTTATCAACTGCCCATTTTGACAGCACGAACGGATTGGCAGGCATACCTGTAAAAACGCAAACCCAGCGCGCTACAGCCATGGAAGCAGCAAACAAACGAACGAGATCATAGAGATTCTACACAACCGAAAAAAACTCTGCATGTTTCCAAACGGTTCCATGACCATAGACGTAGTAAAACACGGTTCGCTTGTCATGATTGCGCTGATCTTGTTTGTCACGTTAGTTTCGATTCTGGGGAGGAGGGGGCGGAGGGATACAACTCAGGTATTTTGAATTTGAACTGTAGTACCCATTTTTTAACGCTGGCTGTCCGTTTTACATATAGCACCATTAAAACCGAAAACAGACATCTTGGTGGTTCCCTTTTTTCCCAGGGACTAAGTTTATCTCATCTGAATGAGATACTAAGTCATTCAAATGAGATAAACCTAGTCTCTGGGCAAAAAATAACATATACATTTATTCATTATACATTTTTTTGCCTTGGGCTTCAAGGCTTTAATAAACCTCAGTGTACGGTATATAGGTGAGGCAAGAAATTCTGTTGAATTGCTTAGCATATTTGTCTTTTGCAGAATGTAGACTATATACTCATACAGTTTTAAATTTACAATTTATACCTAATATAAGACTTAAAGATGCCTTTCACGATATTAGGCAATATTTATGCAACCTCATTGGACATGTACTGTAGATTGTAGCTCTGGTTTGATATACAGTTCTGTCAATGGTACTTCCTTCACTTTAGCGAATCATAAGTCACACACTTTGATGGGGATTCCCTGCTACGTAAGAAAATGGCTACCATAGCAGTGAGAAACACTGTTGGGTTTCAGGCTAACTGCAGTAAGACAATGACTCTACAAAGATTGTGCATATACTATAAAGAATATACTACACATCCAGACTAAAATGAGGGCCTAAAAAAGTTTTGCAATTACGAAAGTCAGGGATGGTATCTTTAGGCCTAACAACAAATTGATTATGATTTTTTTATTGATTTTTTTATTAGTGCAATTGAGGCGATTTTCTTTCTAAAGCAATATCAGAATCATTACAGTAATTTGGAATAATACTTGCTATTGTAAGGGCCTTATTTAGTTTTATTGTTCTAATTGTTCGAGTACCTCAATGTTTTTTGATAGTAGCCGGCACCTTTCTTATTGAGCTGTATTTTATCTTTGATGTAGAGGGTCTGCTATAAAACTGTTGTCCATATTATCTTAGTATTTCAAAGCAGTTTTGTGCAATTTGAAAAATAATTATGGTTCCTCTAGGAGTAGCCAGTCTTGAGAGTGATTGTCTGATAACTTTTCTTTCACCAACAGATCTTTGAGGTAAGAGTATCTGGACTTTTCTGTAAGAGAGAAACACATACACAAACATCAAACAATGTCTTTCCATTCTAGACATCAGGGAGTCCCAGCTAACTGACATACAAAATACAATGATAAGTGCAGAAATTGATTCATCAGGAGGATTCAGTACTGACATTGGTGTATGCATATACAACACATCGCCATAAAGGTGTCATAAACGGTGCTTCCACTAGTGTAGGTATATGCTGAAATGATAGACATAATTCTATTGATTCAATTTAGGAAAACAATTCTGACCTACAGTATTTCCTCACCAACTAAGGGATGTGCTGTTTAAAAGACAGATGTTAAATGATAGAAATCCCAAGGTATTTATAGGAAGGTACTTGTTTAATAAGAGTAATTTTGGGTAAAATGTTTATATAATCCAACAAAAAATGTTCAGACCTAACATGCTTGACTGGTGTGTGACGGCCACATTATAAGACAAGACTGAGTTCATGTGAATTCTTGTATTGGCCAATGATTTAGAGAGAATCCACAATAATGTACAGAATAGAAATAGTAGCCACATAAATATGCATAAAAAACTGCAGTCCTGTGGCATGACCATATAATCCAGTATAATTTATAAACCATAATAGACTCAACCACTAGGAGGTCCTATATACAGTACATGAACATTAGGGGGTCGTATATACAATACATGACCATTAGGGGGTCGTATATACAATACATGACCATTAGGGGGTCGTATATACAATACATGACCATTAGGGGGTCGTATATACAATACATGACCATTAGGGGGTCGTATATACAATACATGACCATTAGGGGGTTGTATATACAATAAATGGCCATTAGGGGGTTGTATATACAATAAATGGCCATTAGGCGGTCGTATATACAATACATGACCATTAGGGGGTCGTATATACAATACATGACCATTAGGGGGTCGTATATACAATACATGACCATTAGGGGGTTGTATATACAATAAATGGCCATTAGGCGGTCGTATATACAATACACGTCCACAAGGAGGTCCTAAATACAATGTATGACCACTAGGGGGTCATATATGCAATACATGACCTTTAGGGGGTCGTACAGTATATACAATTCATGACCACTAAGCACAGCTTCATTTAGAATGTTGAGATATGAATTTAGAAAGTTCAACTGCAACTCAAGTCAGGCAGCATTATTGGCCATGAACAGGCAGTGCAGTGGTGTAATGATGTGTCAGCAATAAGATGGAGCATAACTTAACATCAGAAATAGAAAGGAAGTATAAACCAAAACTATGCAAGGTTACATAGCAAAATAGGCCAGATAAAGGCATTCCATGCAGAATATATAAAAAATATAAAAAACAACATGTATTTTAAAATATATGACCATATATGTTAATTACATTTTTAAATGTGATATCACATATGGAAATTTACCCAAATACTGTATTTGAAAAACCATAACATATATTTTAAAATATAATGAACATATATTTTAATTACATACTTTATATTTAAATATATAAAGATATTACCATTCCATTGACATACATATCATACCCCTACTTATTATCATACAGTATATACTGTACTGTATATAACATCAATATCCCACACATAATATTCATACTTGTTTGAATTTGTAGACGATAGGCTAATTGTTAACTGACACAAGGCAAAAATAAGCAACGTAGTATTTCTATATATTTTTTTAAATACTCTCATATATACATCGACAGACATTATACATCACTTATAAACACTGTAAAACATTGATAAATGCAGGATGTCAAATCTGGAATTTGGTGTCACATATATAAAAATGTCCAATTGCAGAATGTAGACAGTTAAGGCTAATACCATAATAGGAATATATGTAGATATATGTAGATATTGTCAGAGTTGCAAGTAAAATCTAAGTACCGGCACATAATGTTAGCTAATGAATTAGCTAGCTAATGAGTTAGCTAGCTTGTCAAACAACAGGCCAATAATGGGACGTTACACACATCAGTCAACACAACACAAGAAATGTGCCTTGTTTCAGTCTAATTAGCCTATGCAAATCCACAAGGAGAAACAAAATACACTGTGAACATCAAAAGGTAATTGCAAATTGGTGTGCAAAATGGGCGTTATTCAACAGGTGATGTATCTACATATATATCCTTTTAAATCTAGGAGTAAGATGAGTACAGTATATAATAAGAACACAGATTGGATCCTGTTCTAGGGATTATAGTCTGGTCTGGAGTTCTAATAGAAGGAGTCACAGACAGATGGTAATGTGAGCACAACAGGAGGTGAGCTTTGAAAACATTTACTAAACTCTCCTCTCTGCTAAGACATACTTTGTTTTCCCAAAGCCGGTGAGAAACAATCCCCAGCACAACTGTGCAAACTGGACACTTCAGAGAACTGCCTAATTGTAGTATATTGTAGACGAAGAGACACCTAAAAATGACACACCAGGATAAATGACATTGCTGGCATATAGATACATAAATGCTTTCAACAGCAGCAACATATAGAGAGATTATATTAGCAAGTGTAACATATCTTGCTACAACCGCCCTGACCCGGACTTGAACCAGCGATCCTCTGTACACAATAACTACATTGGTTACAGTTTGCCCACCCGCATCATCTGCGACACAAGGCAAACCACTACTTCATCTCAGATCAAGTGATGTAACTGATTGAAGCACTATCAGTACCTCCCCTTAACTGACCAGTCGTTCCTATTTGGAGCAATGCCTCTTTTTATTGGACTTGGTAACCCCAAATACACTATAGACAGACAGTTCTATAATAAGCATGAGATCGAGGTGTATATTAGCCTTTCTACAAATGGGAAATCTGGACAAAATTGATTTTCTATTATTAAGCAGCAGCTTGTATATAATAATGCTAAGAAATGCTAAGGCTCTGCGAACGGTCCAACGCTTAGCTGAATGTGTCTTTGGGATCCAACTGCCCCCTCTTGGAATCTAGAACACCAGATGTCAAAGGAAAGCAAAGACGATCATTGCTGATGCCAGCTATCTGAGCCACAGACTGGTCCAGCCCCTCAGGTCCACTAGATGCTTGAAGTACAGGAGCAACCTGTCTAAAACAGTCAGATTGCGCAACAGCATTTTCCCACAGGCCATCAAGTTGCTGAACTGTATACACGAAAAGACATGGTGCCGGGTCACAACAGTGCAAATTGACATTCTGCTGATATTCCTTTCACCACACATCATGTTGATGTGACTGTCCACTGACTATTTCTATGGACACTGTAGCCAGTTGCAATTGACGCTAGTCACCAACTGCATTCCTGTATGCAGCCCTGGTCACATGGTCATTCTATAATCCACTGAATGTTGATGCAAACCGAGTAACTTTTAAATGTACCAGTGGTGGCTGCTGGTCTTTCAAAGAGGGGAAGCTCATTTTCAGATTACATCATAACAATTGTCCATTTATTTACACCGTGTTCCAAACTATTATACAAATGATATTTTACACTGATTTTTATAAATAGTCGATGCAAATGACAGTCAGTATAATTTTCAGAGCCTACCAGCTCTCTCCCCCCCCAAAGGGGCCTACCAGCTCTTTCCCCCCCAAAGGGGGCTAGCAGCTCTCTCCCCATGATTCCGGACCAAAACATGAATCCACAGCTTTATTGGGACATGGTGGCCATCCACCAACCATCCACTACTCCATCCATCTGGACCATCCAGGGTTGCACGGCACTCATCAGTAAACAAGACTGTTTGAAAATGAGTATTCATGTATTTCTGGGCCCACTACAACTGTTTCTGCTTCTGAGCATTGTTTAGGCGTGGCCGAATAGTAGGTTTATGCACAACTAAAAGGCTCTGGAGGATCCTACACCTTCAGGTTTGCGGGACCCCAGAGGCACCAGCAGCTTTAAAATAGCTGTTTGCTGCTTGGAAATGGCATTTTAGCAGCTGCTCTCTTAATATGATGAATTTGTCTGGCAGTAACTTTCCTCATTATGCCTTTATCTGCACAAACCCGTCTGTGCTCTGAATCAGTCACAAATCTCTTCACAGTATGATGATCATGCTTAAGTTTTCATGAATTATCAAATGTTTTCATACATTGTCCAAGGCTTTGCACTATTTGACGCCTTTCTGCAGCAGAGAGATCCTTTTTCTTTCCAATATTGCTTGAAACCTGTGGCCTGCTTAATAATGTGGAACATCCTTCTTAAGTATTTTTCCTTTAATTGGGCTCACCTGGCAAACTAAATATCACAGTTGTCTGAGATTGATTTCAGTGATCCAAAGAGCTCGGAGACACAATACCATCCATCAGTTGAAAAACTAAATATTTAATGTTTATGACACTTCATTCCAATTTGCATAATAATTTGGAATGCGGTGTATCTAAATTCTACCCTAAGTTCCTTTTCAAGAAAATAATCTGTGACCCAGTTATACCAACTTAGGTGTCTTTTCCAGTGACTTGACCAGTGTTCTCTCAATGGTCAGCAGAGAACATGAATGGTGAGCTGACCTCATGAATGCTATTTTGGCTGAATGGGCACAAATTCCCACAGATACACTCCAAACTCTTGTGGAAAGTCTTCCCAGATTGGTGGCTGTTATTGGGGGGGGGGGGGACAACAACACTCCCTATTACTGCCCCTGGCTTTGGTATAGGATGTCCAACAAGCTCATATGAGTGTGATGGTCAGGTGTCCATATACTTTTGGCTATACAGTGTACTTTGCATAAAGTTTACAGTGGAATCATTATAAAAGGTAGGTTAGGCTCAGTATATGTGGCTGTCATACGCAATCTAGCTTGGGTACTTTACACTAAAAAACATTGAATCCGACTAGATAGTGGATAAGATCGCAGATGATCAGATTCAGATATATCCATGAAGACCTAAACGTGACACTAATTCTCTTCATGCGTGGTGTAAGGAACCTGACAGGTGGGATGCAATACACTGTGTAGACCCTGAGAAACCCAGCCCTGAAAGCAAGGAAGATCTGATGTTTAGGCAGCAGGTGGATTTTTACAAAGACAAGAAAAGAGAAGAGGCGGGAATCAGTGCTGGCATAGCAGGTAGCTTCGCAAAGTCTGTTTGTCATTTTCTCTGAGTAATTTTTCCAGAGACAGATAGAAATGGTAAATGGAAATGGTAAATGGACTGCATTTATATAGTGCATTTTCCTGACCAACAATGGCCACCAAAGCGCTTTACATTGCCTCACACTCACCCATTCATTCACACATTCATACACCGACGGCGGTGTCAGCCATGCAAGGCGCCAGCAAGCACGTCGGGAGCAACTGGGGTTAGGTGTCTTGCTCATGGACACCTTGACACTTGGTCAGGAGGACCCGGGGATCGTTTCACACCATTAAAAAAAAGTTAAACAAGTCCTTCATGATTTACAGGGCCAAATTGTGCATAGGCCTATTTACAGTATGTCCCAAGCAATTCTATTAGATTGTAACACAGCTTGCATGAAAAAAATAAAATGTGTGGATGTAGTAAAAGGCAGTGGCTTGTTGACAATGAGATTAACATACAGTGCTGCCTGAATATATCTGGACACTTTTAGCAATTATAGATTCTCTGTTTAATATTTTTCTTTTTTACTGTACAATTATTTTACCAGGCAATGTAGCTGAGAATATATTGTCATTTGCAGCAACGAAATGGAGCAGAGGGGATGAATGAGCCAATTGAAAGCTGGGGATGATTAGGTTGCCATAATCATCCTACTGAGTTGAAATTCTGAGGCCCAGAGTTTAAATTTGGCCAGGACATCAGGGTTAACACCCCTACTCTTACAATAACTCATACCGGACTAGCAGTAATACATACCAAATAATAATGTTATCATATTCTTATGGATTTCCTCTTAAAATAAAGATGTGTAACGTAAATCACTTGCGGGGGCCCTATTTTTGGTGGGCCCTGTTGCCTACGCCTCACTAGCCCTGTGCAAATTCCACTTCTGATATAACTTGTTTAGGATATGTTAGTAAGTAATGAATAAGTAGTGAATGAGCAGTGAATGTGTAGTGAATAAGTAGTGAATGAGTAGTGAATGATCAGGGAATGAGTAGTGAATGAGCAGGGAATGACTAGTAAATGAGTAGTGAATGAGCAGGGAATGAGCAGTGAATGAGCAGTGAATGAGTAGTGAATGAGCAGGGAATGAGCAGGGAATGAGCAGTGAATGAGCAGTGAATGAGCAGGGAATGAGCAGGGA
>JACXGM010004536.1:5707-17563 GCA_016801145.1 Umbra pygmaea | reverse complement strand
ATGGGTAAGACACAGAAAGAAATTTCTGAACAAATAGGCTGTTCCCAGAGTGCTGTATCAAGGCACATCAGTGGGAAGTCTTTGGGAAGGAAAAAGTGTGGCAAAAAATGCTGCACAACAACAAGAGGTGACCGGACCCTGAGGAAGATTGTGGAGAAGGACTGATTCCAGACCTTGGATGACCTGCGGAAGCAGTGGACTGAGTCTGGAGTACAAACATCCAGAGCCACCGTGCACAGGCGTGTGCAGGAAATGGACCACTTGATCATCTATCCCCTCAATCATTGACCGTTTGACCATCAAACCAGTTGGTGATTAAACCACTCAGCCATTAAACCATTCCATCATTAAACCACTCAGTCATTAAGCCACTCGGTCTTCAATACACTCAGTGGCAAATTCACAAAGAATGAATTGCGGCCGCTAATAACTCCATAAATTGCGCATCATTTGCACCCGCCATTTGCCCCATTCTAAGGTCTGATTCACAAAAAATAGTGTGCTAATGATATGACGGCGCAAACACACCCACAAAGTTTTGCAGCTGAGTGCAATTTTCCCTTGTTTCGCGTCTGTTTGCAATTATCCATGGCAAAGTATAAATGTTGGCTTTGCGGCAAAAACACAGTAGGCAGAACAATGGCAGAGAGAAAGAGAAAAGTTACATTTTCAGAAAGTGAGCTTCAAGTCCTGACCGACAAGGTGCAGATGCATTCCTCAAAACTTCAGGCCAGGAACTTAAATGTAACAGAGAGATAACCTATTTGGAATGTAAGATCCCACTCTGTCAGCACTGTTGGTGTTTTTAAACGCACACCGTCAGACTGTAAAAGATAATGGCATGTTTTGAAGTGGAGGACGAAAGAAAAAAATATCACACAATGTCTCACAAATGTCTAAACTGGGCGGAGGTCACTGCCTTGATCACCGGAAAGTCTGGTTGTTACGCCTCTTATAATTGCACGTCATTTTCCTAAGACGGTAACAATTTCACGCTAACTGCATGTGGATATTAGCGCCTGTGTTTATAAATTGGACATTTTTTTTCATTGAGGCTCATTTGCATAGGGTCGATTTGCACCAAATGCATGTAAATTATCTAATTTACATACTCGCAAACAGCACCAGTGCACCGAGACGCTATTTGCTCTACCGCACAGTTAGAGGCGCAGTTCAACCATTGCGGGTGTTTGGTGAATTAGACAGTTTCTTTTTACCATATTTTATGGAGGTTTAGCAACCGCAAAAGCGGCGCAATCCTTTTGTGAATCTGGCCCTCAATCTTTAATCCATTCAGTCATGAAAGCAGTTGATTACGAAACCAGTTGATCATGAAACCAGTCAATCATGAAACCACTCTGTCATTGAAGCACACTGTCATTAAACCACTCAGTCGTTATATCACTTGGTCATTTAACCACACTGTCATTAAGCCACTCGGTCATTAAACCACTTGATCATTAAGCCAATCTGTCATTAAACCACTCAGTCGTCACTCCACTCGATCATCTGTTAGCGCTGGAGCTATCACCACTAGTGCCAAGAAGGTGCTCCTGCTATCCACCTCACAAACATCAATATTTAGCATTAAAATAAAGCATTCAGAAAAAAACAATGTGTAAATCACAATATGACCAAATAGTCTTTTACCTATCTAAACATTACTTTGCTTTCAGTATTCAGCAGGTCCCTTCTGTTCAGTCAGCAAAGACCAAATCCAGTCAAATTATGTTTTATATTTATTATTATGATATTCTTTACAGCACAGAAATTCTGCCAAATTACTGATTCAACCATTAGAATGCACTCACTACTAAGTTGTGGTTGTTTCAACTAGCTTCTTTAAATTCATGCACTTAAATTAAGTCACTCTGTATAAGAGTGCTAAATTACTAAAATGTAATTGTAAAATAATATTAGTAGGCCCTGATAGTTTTAGCATCTTCAGATCACCCCTCTTTCTAAATTTATATTTACCATATTGGTCCAATTATAAGACGTTTTTTCCCCTGGAAATACGTCTGAAAAAATGGCCTTGTCTTATATTCAGAGTCTATACTTTTAAATGTCAGTACACAACCACAAACACAAATGGTTCTAGAAACCTGTAAAATTAGTGTTTCCTTCTTGACTGAAGCGCACATCAATCACAGCTAGCTTACAGTGCAGCGGCCTGAAAGATGGAGATATACTGATCACCTTGAGCAAAGTGGCTCAAAAGTAAGTCAAGATCACCAACAACTAGGAGAAGTTAAGTTGCAAATTTTAAGATTGTGGTAATAAATGCAGCACAGTCATCAAACAACTCTCCAGCTGCCAAGAAATATGGTGTTAAAGAATGTAATGTTCGTAATGTATGGCGAACCAAAAAAGACAGTATTAAAATAGCGAACAGTCAGAGAAAAGTTTTCCATGGTCCTCACAGATTTTAAAATGTGGCAATTTTCTTTAAAATATATTGATAACATGATTTGATTTAAAAGTTTTATGTTAAAACATTATTATTATTATATTCAAATAAAATTAACTTATTTTTAAAAACAAGATTTGGTTTTTAAAAAGAACTGGTATTTAAAAAAAATTGTGATGAAAAGGGGGGGTCATCTTATATTTGGACCAATACGGTATATTATGTTTATCATATGAAACTGCTCAAATGTGCAGTGAGCTTTGAGAACATTTTCCAATCAGAAACATTTTGGAATATTTGTGCAAACCTTACTGCTCTTTTGTGAAATTATTATTAATTATTATTAACTAGGGATGAGCTGAGTATCCATATCCATACTTGGAATGGGCATGGCCTTCCTGGAAGTGAGCCGAACTACCCGGAAGCTGTTAATTTAGGCCTGACATCAATATGGTTTGCACAGCAATTGCTGTTCAGTTATTTTACATACATTTCCTTCAAAATAATAACAAAACATCCTTATTAACACAGTAGATATCTGTTAAAAAGTAATACCAGCTCTATGTGATAACGGACATTTACTCTGTTTATATAGTATTTTCTGTTAGTATCTTGAAGTTTTAACCTCGTAAGGCTCAGTAACCGCCCGGCGGGGTATTAAAAAAGAACTGGACTACGATCATAGTACAGGTCCAATTTTTTGGTAATATATACATGTCCAATATCTTTACAAAGCTTAAAAACTCAGAAATCTACCAAAATGTCTCGGTTTTATAATAGCTATAATGACCATAACATAACCCAGCATAATGTGAGCTATGTGCCTAGTAAACAATGACATTCTTTTTTCCCCTCATATAAAATAAAATGTGGATATATACATGTCTTATATCTTTACAACCTTGGTTGTAAAACCAAAAGTGAAACTTAACACCAGGCACTTATGTTTAATTATGCCTTGATATAACTCGAGATTCAGCAAAGGGATGGCTTATGTGTTCTGAAAGAGATTTGAGGACTGCTACAGTGAAATATGATACAATTTAGATGTTAGATATTCATCTGCGCCATCTTGTTTTCTGTAGGACACAGACTGGTGAAATGTTTCAATCAGATGGCTAAATTATAGAACACACAGCCACCTACTGTTCAAATGATTCAATTACATATGGATGGCTAAATAATTGACCCATTCATTCCAATGAGGAAATTCATTACTTATTAACAGCAATAAAATAAAAAATAGACAACCAATCAATCACAGATCCACAAAGCACACCGCAAAGGAGTAAAACTCATATGGTGCCACTGGAATGGAATCGATATGGTGAAAACTGTGTATGCTGATATGGCGGCAAAAAACAAATTATAATAATAATTTTAAAAATTCCGTCTCCGGCAGAAAAAAAATTTCACTGACAAAGTAATGTATCGTTAAAAATATTATAACTTTATTCACGTTATGTTTGGCAGTTCCCTGGAACTTAGAGCAACTACAGCAGTCAAAGGTTATATGACGCCATTGATGGAAGACAAAATGAAATATCCTGTGTCTTCAAATTATATTACAAATTTCGATGGGGTTGAAAGTTTGTGGAAACATTTAGGATAATGTAAGTACACAACTGAGAAATATGTATAATAAAGGTATAGTGATGTTTGGTTTTTTAATGCAAAGTACATCTTTTGTTATTGTTTTGGAATAACTGAGAGTAAGTTGAAATTGACCATAAGACAACCAGTACCAGCCAGTCAACAGCCAGCCCCAGGACCAGTCAGTCTACAGCCAGATCCAGCTAGTCAACAGCCTTCCCCAGGAACAACCTGTCAACAGCCAGTCCCATTAAGAGCCAGTCTACAGCCAGCCCCAGGTGAAGCCCATCAACAGCCAGCCCTAGGACCAACCAGTCAACAGTGAGCCCCAAGAAGAGCCAGTCAGCAGCCAGCTCAGGACCAGCCAGCCCAGGCCCAATAAAACACAGTATACATGCATAAAATGCAAGAAAACCATTTGCAACGCACACAGTAAAACTCTGTCATGTGGTGTGTTAGACTGGCATGAATGTGTGTTTAATGGGGCTCATTTATAAATTTCATAAAAAACTGAATGTAAAATGTATATTTCTAATGATGAATTATTTGTATTATTCATGAGAAACATGATTTATTCCACCATGTCTTGATTATCAAAAATGCATTTTATCACAAAAACGATGAGCACTTCTCTTTACAAATGTGATCTAGCAGAGGTATATTATTCACCATATGCTATTTATGTTGCTTTTAGTTGTTGTAAAGTAAACATCAGTTGAGTTTTTTATGTATGCCTGTATTGTTTTAATAACCCAATTACGTTGTGGGTCCAACAGAACAGTAAACATTGGGTGAGTAACAGAAATATTAACACTACACAAGGGTTAAGCTGAACATAAAATTCACAAATAGACAGTTGACTCATACTTAAGCTCAGAACTTATTTAGTAATACAGTATTATTTATTTTTGTAATTGATTTTGGTATTCTATTTTGCATTACTATAGGCTGACTCTGGAAAACAAATGCATAGTCAAACAGGATATATGTAGTTTGTCTTTGTACCCTATTAAAATATAATTCCTTGTTGTTATTATGGCATTAATGAATTGAACAAAATATATAACTAATACTCAAGTACATTTTTGATCAAGAACTCTTATACTCCTACTTGAGTAGTTTTATTTGGTGGTACTTTTACTTAAGTACAATTTGGGACGAGTAACAATAATGTACTTTCACTTGTGTACAGATTTTCATTACTCTGCCCAACTCTGAACACTTGAATGCTTTTTGAGAGCTCCAGGAAGTAACGTTAGGTTTGACATCACTCAACACGGCAGCGATTGTGGTGAAAGATTTAAAGACAAAAATTACTTGCTCCGCTCTGAAATAAGTCGCTATTTTTGTTTAATTAGGTCATACTTATGGTAAAGGATACTTTGCAGTGTACTTCATTGTGCAGAATTATTTATTTATGTGTCCATCAGTTTAACTTCTGAAATCAAACAAATTCCAGCATCCATAAATATTTTGAGGGAGGAAAATATGTAATTTCAAGGATTAAAACATGATACAGTAATTTGCCTTTTTTTGTGGAAAAACCATATTAGTTATAATAAGTCATTATTCAAAGTATGATATTAAAAAGTAAATAATGTATGTGTTCATGTAATGCCTGTTTTTGAGTGTTTTCTAATCAGAAATTCAAGTTGTTTATTTGTAAGCTCCAAATAATCTTATTTCAGTCAATGGCCTTTGTGCCCTGGCATGTGGCCTTCGAGCCCTAAAAATGTTTGTAACATTAAAGGCCAAATGGGCATTAAAATGATAAAATTCCAAGCCTGGTGATGGCTAAAAAATAGAGTAACTTAATGTAGCATTCTCCATCTTTCAATTTTGCCCATACAGTTTAGTAGTATGTGGAATGGCATACTGTAGATCAACCTGGCTTTACTAACCAAAATGCTAAAGTGTTACGGCAGGGGGGCTGAGCTGAGAATTATTCCCACTCCTCAGTATGACCCACAGATCTGGGACTGAACAGCGGGTTTCTTGATTGATAATGATTGCAGTGTCTTCTCTAAAAAAAGGATACATATTGAGATTTTTTCAATGTTATTTCTACAATTTAAAACAAATCCGTTAGGAATTTGACATTGACTACCCAGATGTGTGGTTGCATAAAGGTATCTGGAAGCAGTCCCCAATGCCTTTAGTATACCACCATTTGTGCCAATGACAAAACAGTTGATAGTTGTTCTTATTTGAATACAGGTCTCATATTGGTATGCTGTCCATTCAAAGCTAAACATATGATTGGTCCTCATGTTTCTTAGCTCATGATTGGAGAGGGGCATGCACCAGTCCCCAATCTCCCAATCCTCGGTTTTAAATCAGCCATATCCAACCAAGGGTTTTGTTTTCTAGCTTTTGGTGTTTGAGATTTAATTCTTCATACATTTAAATATACTGTATCAGATGATATGACACAGGCCTCAAAACACTACAGTATGTGGGTGAGACCAGGGACATATGACACCCTGAGCTCCTGTTGGTCTTTTAATAATGAGACTTTGGAATATTCCAGAATATATGAGACTTATTTGAATAATCAAGATTCCCCTAAGTATTGTGGTTTATTTTTATTTAGCCCCATGATAAATGATCCCCAAAAGGTGATGAGCTCACCAATAGGGAGAGTTGTCTGACAACTTAATGTCTTTTTCTTTTCCTGGAGGATTTTCCTGGCCTTCATTTGGAGTACCTTTATGTTTCTTTTTACCATATTTCACCTTTATTTAACCAGCCAATTGAGAACTGATTCTCCTTTTTAAACCTGATAGTGCAAAGACAACAACATCAAATTTCACATATGATATACAAAAATACCCAATATAGAGAAAAATAATCAATGTAATCATAATCTAATGAGGTCTTAAATTAGGTCAGATATTAAGATTATGTCAATAAAACGCCATTGTTGACTAACAGCAAACTGAAAGGAATGACAGCCAAAGGCAAAGGTGACTTAAATATACATTTTGGAATATACCACATTCCTTAAAAACAAAGCAAAAATAGAATATGAACAGAAATAAAACCCAATACTAATTCTAATAAAGAATAAACAGTAACACTTTCTATATAGTACATATTAGAATGCTTTATAACATCATTCATAATGCATTATAACAATAACTATAAGTATCCATGAAAACTTATATTTGTTATGAATAAATGCATACATTTCTATGTTGCTTCATAGATCATTACTTATAATGACCAATAAGACTGTACTTATAAGTAATGCATAATGTATTATAACCATACTAATTCATAAACACAGATGAGATAGTTGTAACACAAAATACTATTAAAGTTATGTATTATACCACAACATGATTTCATCTATTATAATATTATAAGTTGTAAAGTGTCTGTTTGCAGTGTATAATACACCATTATAAAGAGATAATGTATTGTAGTACATTATAAATCACTATTGTATTATTGGATGCCTTTTGTAAAGTGGTACTGTAGCCTACACTATAATATTTTATAAACATGTAACGTGACTATGTTTGTGGTGTATAATATGTTTGAAATTTGTATGCCTTAGATGAAGTGGTAGTGTACACATTTGTCATCAACACATCTAAATATGCTTAGGCTTAGATTATAATTACAGTATATTATCAGTATATATTCTATATATCAGTATATATTATTATTATTATATCTTAGATTATAATTACAGTATATCCAGAGTTTATGTTACATGTCTAGAATGGAGAGGTTAATGATTACACTGACATTTATATAACATACATGCAGTCAAATAACAGAGCATATGTCTTGGAGAAATTCCAATTGTAGGACTTCACCAATAAGATATTTGGGCCGTTACACTATACATTGGGATCCTAAGGTTATATTACATTACTCCCTAAGGACGAGTTTGCCATACTAGTTGTGTCAAATTGTATAGATCTTTGAAACCCTATGCCAAACAAATGCAAAAATAAACTTAAAGTAGAACCCATTCGTACACTGTGCTGATAGCTACAGTAAGTGGCTGCTAGCTACATTTCTCTAGCATAAAGCTAACAAACGTCTAACTAAAGAATATTAACTTTTTCATGAACTCCTGTTGCCACATCGCATACAATTATGTTCCTCGACATAAACTGAAACTTTTGTATAAAATAAACCAAATCAAGCTTCAAAACATTGTCACAGAAACACATAAGTAATGTTTGAACACCATGTTTTTTCTATCTACTCCCATGTAAACCATAACTGAATTTACAGAATAAATAAACCAGACTGAGAAAGTTGGGATGTTGTGAAATAGCGGGCATTCTCCAAGAGTAATGGAGAAGAGTTACACTACTAAAGCTTCCTTCCAATGTCACAGCCTGTAATGATCATTCCCAAGGTAAAAGAACAATAATGTTTATTCTCTCAGGTTAGTAGTCAAACAAGGCAGCAACAGCTCAGGCGAAGGCACAGAAGACAATCCATAAACAAAACACTAAACAAACGATGCACAGGTCAGGCCAGAACAACAATCCAAGAACGTAGGCTAAGGCACAGGGGATAATCCAAGGCAGAATACTTCATAAGCAATGCAGGGGTCAGGCCAGAATAACAATACAGGAATGTAGGCTAAGGCACAGAGGATAATCCAAGGCAGAATACTCAACAAACAATGCAGGGGTCAGGCCAGAACAACAATACAAGACTAGAATGCTTAGTATGAAGAAATCAATACTTACAATACCTCGCGAAGAGGCAATGGTGTGTGTGTGCTTTATATATGGACTGGGTGAGAGCAGGTGTACAGAATTAGGGTGATTGAGTCCGGGTTATGGGAATTGTAGTTCTGAGCAATCTAGGAAGGGGAAGATGTAGTTCTCAGGGAAGAGGAACTGGGAAACGTTACACAGCCCCCCTGCTGTGGTAATAATATTCATGATTTAAAAGGTAAAGGGGAACAATGAATAATTAAAATGCTATAATTTGTCTATGTTCCTAAATGATTTGTCTGTCCTGCTCATCAGGCAGCTCTCAAGCTAGCGTGAACGGCGTAAGGTTATAGTTCTATGCAAATGAATGTGCTTGATAGATCTTTGTGAAATAATATTTTTTTATGAGAAATGTCAGTTGTGTGGTTTCAAATGTACCTTTTCTTACATATATGCCAATGAGGAAGAAAAACCAGATTGCTTGTGTCTTTCCAACGACAGTGCTGGTGAGAGGGCACATTCAAGGTGTAAGAAAAGGCAGTATTCTAAATTCATACTTCATTCGTTTCTAAAAACAACAAACATCAATCTATCACCTATATAGATTGCGGCTGTATACTCTGTGCTACAATAAATAATATTAATGTTTTTCTCAGGTGTCTTCATCGGACGTAATGCACATGCCTTTCAGACAGAGGTTACGAGTTTGAATAACGAGTGCAAACATTTTTTGTGGAGATAAACGAAACAAACGAATTTCACATATTTTAATGTTTCAGGAGCTATAGTATTATGTTTTTTTACACCTTATACTGACAAAAGGTTTAATTGAGTTTACTTCTTTGGCTTGGCAGTGATTCCTTAATGGAAGCTCCTTGAATTTTCTCTTCTACTTTTGGTGGTAATATCCTAAACAAAGGAGTCTTATATCCATTGTCGTCACTACTTAGGATGCATGTATTATCTTTAAAAACGATTTTTGGTGAGCTTCTCTTCAAAACGTTATGTCTCTTTCAATACAATAATATCTAAAACTCTTTTTATGATGCAGATATATGCTATGTTAAGCAAGTCAAATTATTATCGGCTATGAACCAAACACAGTTTTGGATTAACAACTGTTGTGTAAACTCACCCTGTGGTAAACCATGGTATGTATCACCATTTACTGACAAGATAAGATGAGAGTCATCTGAATGTAATTTATAGAGACAATAAATAACAAGCAAGTTCATACCAGGTAATTTCTCCCCCTGGTTTGCCTCAACACACATGCACATCTTATGCACAAGCTTGCCTGGTTTCTGATACCATTTGCAACTGTGTTGCATCACTAGCTAATTAGGTAGCAACTTTATTGTGGGTGCTACTTCCCGCAATATTTGTTCCTCCTGACTATACAGCACTGTTGCGTTACGTAATGAATCTTTTCATGATCATCGGTACAAAGTAGCTGTTGATAGCTAAAATAATTAATGGTTTATTGTTTAAGATATTTTGCCTAACGTTCAGGATGTCTCATCCCACTGGAAAATAGGTAGTGCCAGGTTAATACTATTATACTCTGTAATTACGGTAAATGAGTTGATGTACTTCGGTATAGCTGTACATTCTAACATACTGTAATATCATAATATAAATGCAGAGCATATTACTCCTGCTAACTTCAGTTTTCTTTAAAATGGTACATCTATTACCAATTCTCCAGGGGTATGCAAATATTTAAGCACAACTGTACAAAGCAAGTCACACAGTTGTTATTCACCCACCAAGTTACACATTTCATATTTACCCACCAAGTCACACAGTTGGAATCTACCCACCAAGTAATACAGTTGGTATCTACCCACCAAGTCACACGGTTGTTGTTTACCAGAGGTGGAATGTAACTAACTACAATTACTCACGTTACTGTAATTGAGTAGTTTATTTGTGTGCTTGCACTTTAGTAGTTTTTTTGTAGTTTTTTAAATCTGTAATTTTACTTTTACTTAAGTATGTTTTGTTTAAAGTATTGTACTTTGTTACATTTTCAATCACATCCATTACTAAGTAAAAAAAAAGTGCAAGGAAAAACTTGCAAACACTTTGGCTTCAAGTGCAAGAGAACATCAGCTTTATCATGCAGTGTAAGCTGTGAAAAAATGCTGCATTAAGTTACTGCTAATGCTAACTGAACATTTTCTGCTGCTGCAGCTTCACATTAAAAGCATTTCACTGGCGAAACACAAGTTGAAGTGGTCACGAGATTAGCACTGACCACTGTCATTCATCAAAAATGCATCTACCCAACAAGACAACCGTCATAGTCTAATAATAATAATGAAGTGCAAACATTCTCAAAACTTCTCATTTTAACATAAAATGTATCTAACGTTGTTTCGCGCCATTGTTTTGGCAAAGTTTCTGTCAAACAAACTAAAATCGAAAGCATTACCTATATGGCTTTGTTCCCTTATCAAATCGCAAAAGACTGCAATTTACTATAACAAGTATCTGTCAAACAAACAGACCTATAATAAGTATAGAAGATATTACATCAATATAACTGTTATTTTTGGAGGTTAAAAAGTAACTAAGTAACTTTAACTCAGAGTACATTTTAAATGAGTTACTTTTTACTTTTACTTGAGTAGATTTTTATACAAGTAATTTTACTTGTACTTAAGTAAAATTTCAACAAATTAACAGTATTTTTACTTAAGTAGAATATTTTTGTACACTTTCCACCTCTGGTATTTACTCACCAAGTCACAGAAATTACATTTACCCACCAAGTCACAGAGTAGGTAGTTACCCACCAAGTCACACAGTTGACATTTACCCACCAAGTCACAGAGTAGGTAGTTACCCACCAAGTCACACAGTTGACATTTACCCACCAAGTCACAGAGTAGGTAGTTACCCACCAAGTCACACAGTTGACATTTACCCACCAAGTCACAGAGTAGGTAGTTACCAACCAAGTAACACAGTTGGTGTTTACCTACCAATTAACACAGTTGGTATTTACCCACCAAATAACACAATTGGTACATTACCTACTCACCAAGTAACACTGCTAGTACCTAATCACCAAGTCACAATGCTAGTACATACTCACCAAGTCACACTGCTAGTACCTACTCACCAAGTCACAATGCTAGTACATACTCACCAAGT